>PVHP010002468.1:0-20050 GCA_004024765.1 Zapus hudsonius
GGGAGTTTTGTATTTGACTTACTGTGTTTTCCATTTCTAGAATTTCTGATTGGTATTTCTTTATGGCTTCTATTTCCTTATTTATATCTTCTATCGACCTCCTCATTTCCTTGAATTGGTTTCCTGTGTTCTCCTTCTGGAATTTGATTTCCTCTTTGATTTCTTTGAATATCATTACCATCATTCTTTTGAATTCTTTGTCAGACATTTCACCTCAACCTCACTGAAGGTCATTTCTAATGGATTTAGAGTTTTGGGTGAAATTATATTATCTAGATTTTTTGTGTTTCTTGTATTATAATGTAGAGATTTTTTTAATCTTGAGTTATTAAATGCTTGGGTTTACTACTTATCTGCTGTATTCTTCAATGTGTGGATCAGGGTGGGAGCCTAAGGTGCCAGGTATGGCTCTTACATTACTCCCAGAGTGACCACAGAGGTGACCCAATGAGTTGTAGTTGTGTGGTATGTAAATATTCCAGTAGGCTGAGTGGGGCAAAACACAATTCTAATACGCAAATGGGAAATATACACACATAAACAACTGCCCACGGTATTTGTTTATGCAAGGGCAGTGATTAAACAGATAATCTTAACAAAGCCAAAATACTAAGAGTGTGTATTAACTCACACCCTTAATCCTGTAGACTGGGAGGCTGAGGTTTCTGGTTTATGCTAGGTTCCAGGTCAGCCTGGGACTGAGTGAGACCCTGCCTCCGAGAAAGACAGAAGGAAGAGACAGCCGAGGTACTATGAATCAAAAAACAGCAAACGTGACAAATTTCCTTTTAAAACCCTGTCTATTAAGAATGGGAATGCCAACTAGAGGTGCATCAGTCAACTCTAGATGACCCTGTGACCTCTGGAGATGGCCTCTGGTCTCATCCAAGCTGAGGATGAGGCCAGCTCCCTCCCAGTCGGGCCGTGGACTGGCTTGGTCCGTGACTCTGCCGTTGGGATTAACTGTGCTGGGTGCTGGGTGCTGGGTGCTCTGGTCTCTCGGATTGCCCAGCTCCAGTGGCTCCGGCTGTTGGTGCTTGGGAGGAGGGGGGCTCCTGAAGCTGCTGCACAGCTGCTCCTGCTCCTCTTTGTCCGGGGCTCCCTGGCTGGTCCCAGCTGCCTCCTTCAGGTTTTTGACTTTGCAAGGCTGGTGTGAGCAGAGCAGTTTCTCCCTGTGGCTCTGCTTGTGTGGGCTCAGCCAGGTTCCCGGTGTGTGCAGCTCCTTTTGGGCCGAACGCAGGTGCCTCCAGAGACACCGACCCCTGCAGACCGCCAGGTGGTGGATGCCAGGAGCCCCAGGTCTCTCCTATTTCTCCAGCGAGGGTCAAAACTCCCACTCACCTTTGGTTTTTAGTAGAAGAGTGTACTCTGTGGTCTGTCTGTCTTCTTTCCCTCCCTAGGTAGCTTTACGTGGCTACATCACCACCGTCTTAACCAGAAGTCTCTTCGTGTACAATTTTTAAGGGTGATTTTCTCTAGATCAGATATCCAAAGCATGTGGACCCAGGCTGCATAATCTAGGATGTGTGTCTGTTGAGCTCAGTTAAGCTGAAGCAATTATCATTTATCATCAATTACCGTTCTCTCTGATGAGCAAGGTTTTTTCTGCTGGAGCCCCCATGTCAGTGCACCACCTCTGCTGGCAGCCATGCTCTTTCCAGCAGAGGCCTGACGATGCACCCTGCTCACATCCTCATCCAGAAGTACCTGTGGCCTTCTGAGCACCTGTACAAAATGGTGACAGGCACGGGGACGAGGAAGGGAACGAATGTGTTGTGGTGTTTCTACAAATGCGCACATGCATGCACACACAAACACACGCGAACCTCAAGACAGCTACCCTGGAGGATGAGGCAGGAGGATTGTGAGATTGAGGCCAGTCTGGGCACTTAGCGATGCCCTCTGTTTCTCAAAAAAGAAAAAAAGAAAGAAGTGCAGAAGAGGAGAGGTGAGGAGGGGAAAGAAGAGGACTGGATGCTAAGGGTCCTAAGTGGAAACGGCGAGTGGAGCTGAGGAGAAAGCAGCAAAGGTGCCGTGAACGCGGTGACCCTCATCCTCCCAAGGGCAGCTGCGAGGCTGATCAGGAAACCTCACTGCTGCAGGAGCCACGAGGAAGCCTGTGTCCTGACGGTGCCGGTGCTTCTGGCCTGGGGCCGGGGAGCAGTGGAGATGTCTCCGTGGGGTCTCCACCCTGCTTAGGATGAAGAGATGGCGCAGATCTCTACCCGCTCTGTCCTGTGATCCTACGCTCTTTCCATTATGGTGTCCGTCACAGAGCTCAGCGACGGAAACAACCACCTGCCCTCCCCATGGTGGCTCCTTTCCCAGGTCACCTGGCTATGGGCAAAACGACCGTGTACCTGGGAAACGAGCCACCATGGGGAGGACGTGCACTTGTTTTCGTTGCTGAGTTCTGTGATGGCTTGTTACCCAGCCTGATGGACCACCAGCTAACTGACCCAGAGGGCAGACATTGGTGTCACAGCTCAGGAGACACTGGCATGTGTGTGTGTGGTGGGGACACTGGGTCACTGCACTTCCTCCCATCTGCTCCCGGCACACAAAGCCGGATACAAGAAGAGGGGCTGTGTGAAGCGGAACAAATAGTAGGGATCTGTCATTCACCAGTGGCGGTGACAAACAGCCCTTCATAACAATTATCTAGTTAAAACACCATTAACAATTAATGACATACATCACAGAACTTATTGAACCCATTAAAGACTAATTTACTGGCTATAAAAATATGGCATTAAGAACTTATGGATCATTACCTTTTATTCTGGAATGAAATATTGCTGACGGAAGCTCTTAGAAACCGCTGAAAACAATTACTCATTAAAGCCACGCGAAATGAAATGATAGGGCGTAGCGAAAAGGAAGAAAAGAAGCCGCACGAAGTTGGTAAATGTTTTCCAGAGGAGAAGCACTAACTTTGTCTGACTCTGAATTGGATAAAGACTGTATTTTCAAACACGATTAAGATCTACAATTAAAGAACTCAAACACAGTAATTTTAATGCTCAGCAAAGTCTTCTTTTGGGAAAAATGTATCAGATGGTGACTGATAAGAATTCTGATCATGACTAATCACAGCTAGCTAGGTATTAAGGAGAACTTAACAATGTGGAAATTAATTAACTAATTCCTTTAACGGGTTTTAAAATATAAAACGACATAACAGCTGGTGCAGTTTTAAAAATGATTACTTTTCCACCCTGCAACCAAAATTCCAACAGTCAGAAATCAGCTCACTTCATCCCTGTCTCAGCTCTGACTCTGGAATGGGATGGAACACACAGTGGAGTCGTGTTTACCAAAAGACCATCTATCTACATGCACACCCTCGAATCCCGAGGCCACCAAGCGTGGGCTGAGCCTCTGTCTGCAGGAGCGACAGTCCTGAGCCCTCTGCAGAATGAGCTCCAAATGTTCAGAAGTGTCGAGCTTAGAATAAAATTTTAAAAAATGTTTTATTTATTCATTTTCAAGCAGAGAGAGAGAGAGAGAGAGAGAGAGAGAGAGAGAGAGAGAGAGAGAGAGAGCGCACCAGGGCCACCACCTTGTAGGTCTGGCTTATGTGGGTCCTGGGGAATCGAACCCCGGGGCCTTAGGCACTAGAGGCAAGTGCCTTAACCACCGAGCCATCTCTCCAGCCCTAGAATAAATTTTTATACCAAGGAAAACAGAATTGCTAACCATGAGAGACAGAAAAGATGTTTATAAGTGTGCTAGTTTTATTGTTGCTGTGGCCATATACTGGGAAAACCAACTTACAGGAGGATATTTTCATTTTGATTCATGGTTTCAGAGCCTCTAATCCATAGCCCTTGGCTCCAGTGAAGCTGGCCATCATGACCGACAGCAAGGCTGTGTCATAGAGGCTGCTGGCCTCATGGAGGCCAGGAATCAGAGAGGGGATGGAACAGGGAACCAGGTACCCCAGTGATCTAAGTCCTCCAGCTGCAACCCAGTGTTAAAGTCTCTGCCATCTCCCCAAAACAGTGCCATCAACCAGGGACCCAGCCTGTGGGGACAGCCCCTATCCCTTACTGGAAGCACACGGGACGCAAGTATCCTGGAGGTCACACAGCATCAACAGCAAAGCAGGCCGCCCCGTGGTCTTCCAGAGTCACCGTTTGTGGTGACTGCTGACAGAGCCCTCCCTTTTCCTTACAGAAACCTTGCTTTCTTCCGATGAGCCCGTACTAAGCTCCCTTTAGATCCTTATACAGAGAAGCACTGTCCAACAAGATATCACCTCCTCGCCAGGAGTCTCTGGGGCACCGAGCGCTCACCGCACCAGGTTCTCAGTGTTCATGTGGCCCAAACAGAACTGTGGTCCCACCAAAGCCTCCATCTCTCCAAAGGGGCGGCACATCCTCACTGCACTGGCTTCTTCAGGGGGTTGAGTCTCTTCCAGAGGAGAAAGACTTCCAGGGAGCCTGCCCTCCTTCCCCAGGGTTCCCGGTTCTTCCTAACCATCAAACTGCCACTTAGTCTACTCCCAACCAGCCCCAAAGGACTATGCTGTCATCAGAATGATAGCAGCCGGAAGCACAGACGTGTTCCTGATCTACTGGCCAATGACACTCAATAGTTTTAGGCCCTGACACCAGTGAAAACTGAATGTTCAAAGCCCTGGGGATGGTGCTTCGGTGCTCCGTTCACTCTTCCCTTTGGACTTGCTGCTGCAGAGAGCAGTGTATTGGGAGCCGTGAGCAATCTGTGGTTCCTAATGACTCCACGCCAACCAACAACCAACAACCAAGAAGCAGGTTTCCTTCCAGAGCTCTTGCTATTCTTTTCACTTGGCTTGAATTTTTCATAAACTTAATTATAATTATTAATATATATTCTTGCCTCGAAGTTTATAGTCTTAATTGCTGAACCAAGGAGGTGTCAAACAATAAAACAACCCCATAAATCAAGGACAGATAAATTCATAATTGTTCTGAGTGGAATTATCGTACACTTTGTTATACACGACCATTTGCTTACACACTAGCGTGTACCCAAAGGATTATCACTGTTCTTTCTGTGACACAAGAGCAGAAGCTATGCCTTAAAGATGCCATCAAATAATAGCTCTCCTATTTCTGGGCCCCTTGAGCAAGTGCATTCTTGGGAAGTGGGAATGGGCTGACAATGTCGGGAAATGTGGTGGGCAATGGCACCCACACCTGAAGGACCACTCAGTGGACGAGGTGAGGCACAGAGGAAAATGCTCAGATGGCCTTGGACTGTCACATTGTAACAATGACCTCCTGGTGCCTGAGACCCAACCAGAAGCCGCTTCTGGAAGGAAAGGGTTTATTTGGGCTTATATTTCATCGTGGCAGGGGAAGCACAGCAGGAGTAAGAAGCTAGCTCCTGTCATCCCATGTGAGCAGCCAGGAAGAAGCAGGAAGAAGCACCCCCCAGCAAGCAGGCTGGGCTGTAAAACCCCAACTCTCACCTCCGCTGGCACACCCCTTCAGCCAGGCTCCACTCCCAAATGCTCCACCAGCTAGGGATCAGGCATGAGGCTTCATCACAAATACACGAGGCTGTGTGGGACACACAAGTCAGTTCAGCAAGTATGTCACAACCACTCAGAGATGGGGTTTTGACAACCGATGTGGACACCTGAGGTGGCATAGACAGCCCCAAGACCTGTTCTGAATTCTCCAGTACTGATTCTTAGTACGCTGCAAAGACGGGCATTGTTCTCTCCTGCTTTGAATTCCACGTCACTAAGGGAGCCGCTGTCCAGCTCGGAGCCACAACCTTCCTCACCTCCTCTTCGGTCAGAAGCAGTCGCTGTGGCCCTCCTCCTAGGACAGAGTGTGTGAGGAGCAGGATCAGTCTCTCCCACAGGAAGATCCTGCTGCTGGGCAGGATGTGGTGGTTCATCACCCAGCTCTGTGTCGTGGTCAGGGGATGTGCATCTGTGCCAACACGAAGGGTAAACGTGGCCTCTGGTCCTTTTCTGTTGCCCCAAACCACTGCGCTCGGCTCCAAGCAGGAGCTCCAATGCGCCTGCTCCTCCCTCTAGCTTGGATCACATCTCAACCACCCTGGACTTCCTGTGCCCGCCTGACCCTTGGTTACCCAGAGGGGACTTCTGGTCCCTTCTCTGCTTGCAGGGCTTCCTGCGACACAATCTGAGTCCACTCTCCTTCCCCAAAGTCTTGCTCTGGAAAGAATTCTGGAGGAGGAGAGAGGTTTTCGCAGTGGGCTACCTGCAGGACACACTAAGTTTTGAGACAACCCTTTATCTTAAGAACTTCTTCCTTGTTTCAGTCCTGTGTCATTGTTGCTAATCTGGGCAGTTTAATCACCTTTTACCCAGGAAGATATTTATGAGCATTCATCTCTGTCGTTCGCCTTCAAACAATTAGTCATTGTACAATTAACACACACCAGACTATCTCACTCTTGAAATCTCTACCCACAAACCATAAATCACACCATCCGGTGGGCCTTTAATCATTCTTTCCCCTTCCCATGGCCCTCCCTCCTACCCCCCCCCCCACACTGCATCTTTCCTTCTCCGAGGCTTTCCTTAGGAATTATGTAAACCTGGAGCCCAAACCACTAATGTTTCTGAGCTCCTAAGGGGACCGCTGATGGGGACATGCAGTTGGTCACCATGCCCCTGCCTGGCCTTCCAGTGACTCCAAGCTTTTCTCAGGGGTCACATGGTGGTTCACTTCAGAGGAGCCTTGACAAGCCAAGGCTCAGCGGCAGAGTCTGAGACTGTCTTCTAGGAGAGGGTCAGAACTTGATGCTCAGGGTTGTCCTCCCACGGACAACCGTCTGAGGGATGAAACACCCCTTGCCATCAGAACTGCCACATCGTCTGATCTACACGTCCCAAAATAGGGTCTTTATTTACTCCGAGGCAACCCAACCCCACTGAGCATGTCACCCAGGGCTACCTCAGGAACTTGCTGTTATTGGGAACGAAAATATTCCTGTGCATTGTCTGCAAGGCCAAGCCCACTTAAAATTAACTAATCTTTGAAAGAAATCAAAAAGCCAGTCATAGCTTGCTTGGAATTCGTGGGATATACATGGTGGAGATCGGTGGCCTCAGCATGCCTTTGACCTCCAGCCATGGACATTTCCTCTGCGGCTGTCCGCCTCAACTGCCTTTCCGAACGCCGCCTCCCCCATTGCTCACACTTGGCTCTTCGTCGTGTGGATGACATGCAATTCATTAGCGAGTGTCTTTCCATCACACCGGACCTGAGCCCCACATGCTGAGAGCGCCCTAAGAAGGTTGATTTGAAGATACCTTGAGGAGGTGGCTGACTTGAAAGCCACGTTGATTCCTTTCAAGAGTTGGAAAGGACCTTCCTCTTGCGGGCTGCATTTAAAACCTGGGAGATGAACTTACCAACAGACAGTGGCCAAGTCATGGAGGAAGGCAGAACGGGACCCACGGCCTGTCCAGAAAACCAGACCATTGTCTCCAAAACCCTCCCACGAAGCTAGCCTGTTATCACAGCAGGATGAAGGCTGTCATCAGGAGAAATACAGTCAAATAACTGCTGCCTTGGCCGCCACCCCCAGAGAACCAGGACTTGGTCACAAACCTTGACAGACAGCCGCTGTAGCTTTTATCCCTGCTTCTACCTCAGAGCCAACCAAAGAGCATGTACTGCAACCCTCACCACCAGCTAGGATGCTGGCATACCTCCAGCATCCACAGACCAATAGCCTCTAACCTGGAAAACTCTAGAACCTTCACGTCTTCATTTATGTCCACAAAACCATCTGCTGGAACCTTCCAGTCCTTGGGAGGCGGTGGGACCTGCAGTCAAGAGCAGCTCTGCTCTGTGCTCCAGTGGCTGCGACAAGGAAGCAGCCTCCACGGGGACTCATGCGGACTCCCATCTCAGCCCAGGTCCCCGGACATGGTGACTTCCTCCCCTCCAGAACTGCATGAGCTGAGGCCGTGTTAACACCATCCTTGACATTAAAGTCACTGCCTCCCTACTCTTCCCACACACGGGCTTTTCTCCTTTCTTTCTAGCGGATGCAACATTTTAGGAACTTGATGATTCAAGGAAACAACAGACACCCCAGCCCCACGAGCTGCTGCACCATGCATGCTAACAAGCTGGCTGCCATGCTGCCCCACCATGCCGATAGCAGAGGGGACCATGGCACTGCAGGCTCGCCACTGCATGCATTCGATCTTGACACTTCAGATTTCTTGAGGAAAATATCAGTTAAACATGCATATTCAAATGGGCAGAATCTGAGTATCTTTTATACCAGGCGAACTTAAACTTCAGCCCTCACGTCAACTCTTAGGACTGTCTTACTCCTACTCTGTGTGCCAAGCGATGAAGCTCACACCCCTAAGGACTGCTCCAGTGAGAGGAACTCAAGGGAACCCTTGAAGTCATATCACCCAGCCTGCTCATTGCACAGGAAGGCCGAAGCTCCACGGTCAGAGTCAAGCCCATCCCGACAGCTTCCCCCTCCCCATGGCCTCTCCACTGGGGGGTGGAGGCAAAGTGTTTTGCTTGTTTGTTTGTTTGGCACGGGGCCTGCCCATCTGCTGTTCTATGCATGGCAATGCTATCAGCAACCAAACATCCAATTTCACAGAAGGACCTTAAGCATTTTCTGATCTCTGACACATTATCTGTGTTACCTAGCCCAGGATCCCCTGATCTCTGGCGCATCGTCTGTGTGTTCACCAGCCCAGGATCCCCTGATCTCTGGCGCATCGTCTGTGTGTTCACCAGCCCAGGATCCCCTGATCTCTGGCGCATCATCCGTGTGTTCTCTAGCCCAGGATGCCCATGTTGCTACAGCTTGAGGGGCCATCCCAGACCATTCTTTCCCTCTAATCCATTCCTATCTGGCAGCATGGTCGTCATGCTGGCCTCAGGAAAGCAGAGCAGCCTTTGGGGCCCACGGAGATGAGAGGTGAAGAAGCCATGGTTCTGCCCTCGCAGACAGGCCCTGTCTAGCACAGCCCACCTGTAGGGACAGGTTCTGCCTGTTGCACCTCCTCGGCATATGACAGCTTTTCTCTTTCTTTAGCAGCACACAGGTGTGCTAATGTGGGTCAAGCAGTCACTAAGAACGTGAAGTTCCTTCATCCTGCCCCTTCCTGTCAGCAGACACATCAATGCTAAGGACCGGTGTTTCACTCTGCCTGGTGTGCCATGTGCAGGTGCTTAGGCAGCAAGTCTGGGGAAGACCCGACTCACGAGCATGCTGGCAGGAGCCACCTGGTGCCTGGAGAGCTGGGATGGGTTTCTGTGGTCTTGGCGGAAAGCACCCAGACATTCATCTGTCTGCAGAAACCATGTGGTTTAGACTGGGGAGGTGGTTCAGTGGGAAAATTGTTGACAGGCAAGCAGGAGGAGCTGAGTTCAGATCCTCAGCACCCACATAAAACGCCAGCATGGTAGCACTAGGGAGGTGGAGACAGGCTTGCTGCCTGGCCTGTCTAGCCGAATCAGCGAGCTGAAGGTTCAGAGAGAGACCTTGTGTCAACAAATAAAGTGGAGAGAGCAACTGAGGAGATCTGACATTGACCTCTGGTCTCCACACATATGTGCACAGACATGCAAAAACACTCCCGTACACAGACACCCACACACAAATGAACACGCATATGCACACATATAGCACACGCATCATAAAGAAGTGAGGCTCACTGATGTGTGTGCAGGTCAGGGTCTGTGGCATGGCCTACCCATCCCTTTGAGGAATCATCACCTGTCTTTCTAGTCCTGGGCATCTCTGAGCTCTTATGTGTCCCCGATGCTGTGTATTGGTGGAGTGATCTTAGAGCACTGTTCCTTTCTGGTGGCGTTCTTTCCCAACTAACGCCCATGCCTTAGCCCGGGAGTCTCATCTGCGTATTTCAGCAGAAGCCAGCCTCATTCAAAGAGGTTCCGCCACACATACCTGCGGCAGGCTCTTCCGACACAGGGTTTCCGGGCGACTAACGCAATGATGAATTAGTTCCTCCCACTGCGGGGAGAAAGGTGTGGGCTCTCCTAACACGAGTACCAACAGATTCCACCCCAAGTCACTGGAACCTTCCTTCCAGTAGGACGGAGCACATGGCCTAGTGGCCCAGGGATCAGCCTGGCCATGGAACAGGTCGGATTCAAAGATGGCCTTTGCTCCTTAGCAGCTCGAACCTGCCTGAGGCGAGTGTTTGTGAGCTGCGCTGTGCACCCAACTTGCAGGATGTTGTGAGAATAAAAAAGAGATAACATTTATTAAAGTTCTACGAGTGCCTGGAGCAAGTGTCTGGGCATCTGCTCTTCTTAATGAGAAGCGGGTAGAGCTCTTATCTGAGGAATCATCTACCCCAGGCCTGCTTGGAACCCCACTTCACTTCAGCTTCCACACCATCCTCTGTCCTCCCACCCCCTCCTCTTCCATCCATTCCCTCCATCCATGCCTGCTTCCACCCCCTTCTCTGTTCCTCCTCCACCTAAGGGTCCTTGCACCCTTCCCTCTGCACTCACGCTGTCTGTCCCATGCATTTCAATCTGCTGCCCAGAAACCTTAATCACTTTGCAAATGGCTTCTAAAATTTTGCATTTCGGGTAGCTCCCTACTTGGCATTCCTAACCCTTCTGTTCTGCTAAGGAGTTAACTGGGGCATCAGAAGGACTTCCTCAGTGGGGACTCCTCACAGGTGTTGTGTTTTAGCTCTCACTCTGGCTCCTGGGGTGCTCTGGAAACTGCGTTCAGAGAAGCTCAGCTGCCCATGCTCAGCCTCCAGCGCAGCTGACAGGAGGCCCATGCGCGTGGCCTGAGGGGACACAAGTGCATCTGGAAAAGGATTGTGTGATCTCTCTCTCTCTCTCTCTCTCTCTCTCTCTCTCTCTCTCTCTCTCTCTCTCTCTCTCTCTCAGCCTCCCACTTGGGAGAGCCCCAAGAGCCCCTAAAAGGTGTATCTCCATCTATCTACTTTCAAGGTCCCTATGTACAAGGGCAGATCATCTTTGAGGTCTTGATTTGGGGTCTCTAGACCATGAACTCTAATTTTCCTTGTCTGGTTCTTTGAGACCTCTTAGCAATTCTGGACCATTAGCCTTTGCCATGCATCTCCAAGGAAGAAGACTTTGCTCTGGGGATCCCCTTCCCTGGTGGGCACATGGCTCTTCCTGCTGAACTGGCTTTTAAGACTTGGGGACCCCTGGAATCTGCAGCCCCAGGCCACCTCTCTCACTCTCTGGCTTTCCTGCTCCTGCAGGTGCTGAGGGTTTCCGGTTTCTGATGCTCAGCTTTTCCACATCAGCAAAGCCTGAAGTCTCAGAACTGTTTCGGTGGCAGCCCCTCCAAGCCCTCACCTCTGGCTGCCCAGTGGCTCTCTGAGCCCACGAGTTGGTGGCACATTATGTCATGGTGCCTGTTCATATGTTCCTGGTGGGGAAGCTGGGCGATTCCATGCTGATGTTCTCACCCAGCTGGTATCCAATGAAACAGCAAACTTGGTTTTGTGAGAAAGGAAACACACAGGATTGTTAAATGTGAGCAATAGCTGTGAGATGAACCCCCAGAGTGCTGTGAGATGAGCCCCCCAGATTGCTAAGAGATGAACCCCCCCAGAGTACCCATGACTGCAGGAGGACAGAGCTGCTCACTGCCACACACCAGGAATGTCAGCAATAGGCAGACAAGAAGGCCCAGAAGCAGTGTGTGGAGATTGTCTGTCCTGAGGCACAGAGATCATTCTGGAAGCACTTCCATCCCACTGCATACAGGAGACAGTAACATGCAAGGGGCTCAGAGCCCCAACTATATGAGGAAGGAGACCCAGCACTAGCGATAGCAGGGAGGCTGGGTGGCCCACCCATACATGGGGGGAAGGAGACCCTGGCACATTCTCTCCCACCTCCTCTGGTCACACCGCATAACTTTTAAGAGTCAGTGTTGTAGAGCACAGATGAGAATTGTTTAAGCAAACTCTCTGGGCAGATCCAGGGCCGTCCCTGTGCTCACTGGAACAAGGGCCAGGACCATGTGTGCAGATGCTCAGGCCCCTTCTAAAGCATTCTCACACATGTCGTCTCTAGAAGTCTCCCGGTATGGGACACCTTCAAGGGAACTCCCTAGGGAACAAGGCCAAGAGGAATCCTGCACATGCTCAGAACAGATAGCATTTTTTTCTGAATAATTTTGCACATGGCTGGCTGACTTCTTGGTGCTAAACCTGCAGAGAGGGAGAGATGATTGTATGCAGAGACCAAACAGAAGAAAATCTTCATGTCATATCTGTAAAAATAATTTCCCATACAAAAGGGATAAGCCTAATATTTCAGAGAGAAGATTAGCATAGTTTTGAAAACAAGATTAACCGGGATGAAGAAATAAATGCATCTCCCTGCTTCGCACCTTCTGTGGACCAGCAAGACAGCGTGGGGCCTGTGATCTTGGGCTGAAAGATGTGCTGATAAGAAAGCCTGCCTGAGAAAACATAGTTGGAAGAGTTATGGGAAGAATAGATAGGAAGAAAAATGGTCACAGCAAAACTTCAAACCGTGATGGAACAGAAGAGACAGGTGAGTTTGCAGAACATGGAGTCAGTGATGTGGCAGATGAAAGCGAGGCAAACAGCGAAGGGAGTGGACACAGTCTGGAGGCGAAGCTGGGGACGCTCAGCAGAGGCGACATGGGAGCCACCACACTTCTGAGCAACAGACAGGAACAAACGAGACCGGACTCAAAGCTGTCCTTTTAGGAGGCATTTCTGGCCAGAAGCCAGGTCTGTCCTTTGAAGTGACCCCAAGTGAAGCACCAGCGGAAGACTTACAACGAAACACACCTGTTAACGCTTGGTTTCCAACATTTCCCTCACACACCTGAGTAGATAGCATATGTAGAGGAAGACGCCACAGGACACGAGATTAAAGTCAGAGGCCCAGGAGGACTTGTTACCTAGCCGAGGTACTGTCTATGTGAAGGCAACAGAGAGATGTTCCTGTGTGTATGTGTGGTACGTGAGTGTGCATGCACGTTCACGTGTGTGGGAGCACATGCGTTGTGTGCCTGCCTAGGCATGTGGAGGCTAGAAGTTGATGTCAGCGTCTTCGTGAATTGATCTCCGCTTACTGGCTGAACTTGGAGCTTGCCAATTCAGTTAGCTTAGCTGGTCAGCAAGCCCTAGGGATCCTCCTGTCTCAGGCTCCTCAGTGCTGGAACCACAAGCGCCCGCCACCATGCCTGACGCTTACATGGGAGCTGGGGCTCTAAACTCAGGCCCTCAAGCTTGTGAGGCAAGAACTTCACCAACTGAGCCATCTTGCCTGTCCCCAGAAAAATATTCTACGTAGTGAGAAACCATTCACCACATAGCATTCCTGAGAAGCACTGAAGATTTAGAGATTAGCTAACAGGTTGAGGAGAAGGTCATCCGTGAGGAGTGGTGGTAAAAGCCATTCATGAACAGGGACTGTATCAGCAACTCATATAACGGATTCTCCTGAAACAAATTCCTAAGTCGAACGTAACACCACTCTTAACTTCTGTTGCTTTTTTTTCCAAGAAAACCAAGATGTTTCTTGATTACAATACATTTTTAAGAAACTCAGGATAAAAATCTTTCTTCTAATAAAGATGGATCACTTCCATCCAATAGCCTAGGACATTATTAATGAGGACACTACAGGGTTCCTGAAAAAGTCAAAGGAGATTCAGAGCGCCTCTTCTCAGTTATCAGAAGGACACAATGTCACCACGGTCTGAATAAAAGAGCTAATAAGAAACTCAGAAGAATCAATGAACACATCATTTGTAAAATGGCTAAGAATGCTCTGTAAGAAGGAAGGGCAGGAGGAAAGTTTCTGTCTTCACTAGTTTAGGCGGACAGAGCTTTACAGTAACGAAGGGAGCCTTCTTATAAGAAAATAAAAGCAGGTGACAACTCCATAGAGGGTTTCTATGTCACCAGCAGCAGAGCTTGGGAAGCATGATGAGGCCACTTTGGCAGGAGCTCCAGGAACAGTGACACCTTCCCAGCCCCCCCACCATGACCCCCCTTCTAGGGACTTACTCAGAGGTGCTGGCAGGTGTAAATGACAGAGTGTTTGGCGCAGCAAAGGCCTAGGAAGTAAGATGCCATCAGAAGGCACTGGCCAGATGCATGTCATAGTGGGGCCTGGGCAACGGTGTGAAAGGCAGGAGGTGTCACTTCCCACTGAGAGCCCACAGTCACACATTCTCCATCCTTTCAGAACTCCTCGGTCCACAGATCACCCCATCCTTCAGACAACACCAGGGCAAATGGGACATGACTTTCCATGCACCAGAGCCAGAACCCAGAATGGAGCTCAGGACCATCATGGGGGGGGGGGCGTGCAGGTCCAGTGAGCAGGTTGGACAGTGCACATGGGAGTACAGAGCTGGCAGGGTCACTGAGGCAGGTGGCCCCACTCCTAGCACCTCTCACCTTAGGACAAGGTGAGAAAGAAAGCAAGCCAAGGACAGGAAGGAGGCTTGCAGAGCCTCCAGCGTGGGGTGGGAGGACGTGAAGCCATATTGCAAGGATGGCAGAGCCTTGGAGGAAGTCACAGACCCATTACTCGGCACATAGTGGAAGCCCACTGCAGCTAGGGAGGACCCCTGAGCTGATGAGCCCCCATACTGACTTCGGTGGCCAAGCCTGCAGCTGCCCACTGCAGGAAATCACGTGTGGGGAGGTGGGCTGGGAAGGAAGCAAGCTTTGAGAAAATCCTCAGGGCGATGCCCCACCTTCTAGAAGTTGAAGTGGAAGCACACTGAAGGTAACCATAGCAACAACACACCCTAAATTCAGCTCACATTCTGGCTGGACGGCCTTCCCCTCCATCAAACAAGGAGGAGGCCTGCGCCATTCTCCGAATACCGCTTCATGACCATGCTCATTGTTGCTTGTTTCTGTGGGGTTTTGTTTTGATTTGTTTTGCTTTAAGCTCTCTGTAGCCTAGCCTGGATTAAAGTTGTTATGTAGCTGAGGATAACCTTGAACTCCTGGTCCTCCTGCTTTTACCTCTCCAGTGTTGAGATTGCAGGTGTGAGCCATCGGGCCCCACTCTGCTCTCGTGTTCAACCAAAGCATGTAAGGCATGGATAGGTAGAAAGGAAAGGGAAAAAGGAGAGATGGAGGGAGGGAAGGAAGGAAGGAATGAAGGAAGGAAGGAAGGAAGAAAGAGAAAAGAGGGAGAGAGGGAGGGAAGTAAGGGAGAAACGGAAGGAGGAAGGAAGGAAGGAAGGAAGGAAGGAAGGAAGGAAGGAAGGAAGGAGGAGGTAGGGCAAGGAAAGGCAGCGAGGCAGGGTCACTGTTAGGAAATGAACTCAGGAAGCCTCCAGTTCAGACCCATCAGGCACAGAGGACTATAAAACCTGATCAAGACTTTAATGGCTCAGGTGAAAAGGCAAATGACATAATGCAGACAGGAATTCCAGCGAGACATGAAGCTTGAACGGAGAATCAATCAGGACAAAGGAAATCATGGAGTGGGAAGAGTGAGTTTACGAGATACAGGAAGCCAAGTAGGTTTATTATGTCCAAATAAAGGAAAGATGTAAAATATGAATGCGAGGACAGGTGCCACCAAGACATAAGATCACAAACAACTTTGAAAGAAAACATCATAATGTAAAAACTTATTGATAAGTTGGAGAGCAGATTAGCTCAGTGGAAGAAGACGGGCCTGGAAAAGTTGTTTGAACGCAGAAGGAAAAACAATGGCAGAAAATGCCAAAGAGGACATAGAGACCATTCCAGGTGGCACCCGTGGGACCTAGGCTCTCAATCACAGGATAGGGTGAGAATATTCAAGGAGAAAGCAGCTGAGATCTTCCCAAGCTGGATGGAGATTCAATTATAGATGGAAGAACCCAGATGACTCACAAATATAATAATTAAAAAGAAGCCTGGACCTGGGCAGGGCAGAGCTTCAGGACCACATAGCCAAGGGTGTTGTGAAGATCCGAATGGCATCCCAGTGGCCTCCTGGGTTTTCAACACTTGGTCTCTTGGTGGCGGTTTGGGAGGCAGAGCCTTGCTGGAGGAGGTGTGTTGCTGGGGACAGGCTAAGAGTGTCATAGTCCAGTCCCCCGTGCCAGTAGTAGCTCAGATTGACCCTGCTGCTTCTGGCCAACTGCTGTGACCAGGTGGGCTGCCAAGTCTTGCTCTACCATCTTTTTTCTGCCATTCCCTTGATACAGTAAAGCAAAAGCAGAAGACCCTTTCCTCCCCTCAGCTGTTTTTGGTTGGGGGTTTTGTCCAAGCATCAAGAAGGTACATACATACAGCACATGGGTGAGGAAGGCCAGTGAGGATAAAAAGAAAGCTGCCTTTTCTTGAAGTTGTGGAATTGGCTCCCATATGCCACAGCCAATGTGGTGTCCCGCCAGGTGGCCTCCCAATGCCCAGCAACACAAAGGCTCGTGCAGACTGCGAAGTACCTCATCCGTGCTCACCGCAGCACCTGGCACAGCCGCCACATCGGCAGATGAGCCGATGAAGGAGATGTGGCAAACACATCCCACGACCACACAGAAAGCCCCAGCCAAGAGTGAGACTTCCTGTAACCCAGGCCCTCTCACCTGGAAGGAGCAATACCTATGGCTTCAACTTCTGTGGATGCCGAGGTGAAATCCCACATCAACACAATACCAATACTATCTTTCTAACAGAAGCCAGAAACTCTCAGAACCTTCCGGCACAGCCTCCTTATGTATGAGACCCTCTTGCCCATAAATTAGGATTACAGAGACCAACCCTTACCTGCAGGAATGCTGCTTCCGGTGCCTGTGGTCCTCAGACCTTGGCTACAGGCAAAGTTTCTGAACCAGATCCCACCTTCCCCTCTCCGAGGGCAATTTGTAATCCAAACAGACCTGTGTCGCTGTCCCTGGGCCGAGAGGGAGCAACATGGCTCCCTGTGCGAGGTCGTTGCATGTGAAGAAACAAGCTAGTGTGTTTTGGCTGTTCCAGCTTTTCTTTCTCCTCTGGATTTGACCAGGAGGCAGAAGGCCGCTTCCACCATGCAGATGTCTAAGGAGCCCGCAGAGCCCAGCCTGTCCTCTGGAAGTGCGGTGTCCTGACAACAGGGACCGGACCTCAATCTGAGCGATGCAACTCTTTCCTCAGAAACAGGGTTGCATGAGGAGAGGTAGAAGGAAGGTGATTCGGTCATGGCTGAAGACGTGGGAGTCCAGCTACCTGTATGCCGCACTCCAGACCGGGTGCTTTGGGAGAGTGCCTGCCATCCAGTCCTCACACCCTGCAGTCCCAACCCCCTCCAATGGCATGGCCACAGAGCGGTGACAGAGGTGATCTAGGGTCATTGGTTCCTGGTAACATCGCCATTCTGTTTGTTTGGCCAGGTCCTGGACGCGTGCTGTGCAGAGAGCTCCAACCCATGCTGTGAATTTTCTCTCCTATTCCAGATATTCCCCCCCATGCCCACCTCCACTCGGCTGGCTCTTCAGTCTATCTTAAATGTTTCCAAAACTAAGGGGATTCGATTTGTAGCCTTTTCACTTTTATGACTTTCTCCTCGGGCTGGTGGCTCTGTCACTTGTTTATTTCTTTCCATAAAACATGAATGTGCCTTTGCACTGTCCACCCCCCTCCCCCGCCACCATGGATAAGATTGCTGGACTCTGAGCCGAGCCCTGGTTTCATCTTGACAGGCTTCCTTGTCCTGCATCCATAGACACATAAACACATAGGAATGAATGCCGAGCAGTAACGGTGAAATGGCCAACAAAGCTTGTGTAGCCTTGTCACTGCCTTCCATGGAAGCGACTCCGTAGAGGAACTGGACCAGGAAATGGAGACACCGAACCTCAGCAGTGCAGAGGGAGCCATTGTGTGTCAGGATCAGGGCTGGAAACCCATGTCAATAGATGATGGCAAGACCTCACTCAGGACCAGCATCTCAGAAGTCCTGTTCCCATCACTCCTGCATTGGCACGCTGACGAGGACCATGTGGAGGAAAGGCTGCTGCATCCTCAGATGCCCTGTCCACCATGCACGGCTGTCAGCAGCTGAGGGTATGGGATGCAGCTAGTCCAGGTCCACTGTGCTGGCCACGTGGTCCTGACCAGCTTCACCGCGGTGACTGTGGGACCTGCAAAACAGAGAGAAAAGATATAGGCAGGGTAGGAGTAGATTTTGGTGGACAATCTCAGGTGACATTCATAGCACAGAGAGAGAGAGAGACAGAGAGGGAGAGAGAGAGAGAAAGACAGAGAGAGAGGCCCCCTAACCTTATTTCCTTAGTTAAGGCACCTCACCCATGAGTATACCATCGTAACTCATGAATGAACAGGCATCACTAACTGCTCAGGGCAGCCACAATATCTAGCTGGGGCTCAAGTAAAACTGAGACACCCTCATCAGGGCGGCCAGAAGGCACAGCTACCTCCAGGGAGAGGGACTTCCCAGGTCCTCGTGGGGGTTCCCACATCATGAGAAAACCAGGAAACCCAGGAACATCAAAGATGGGCATGCATCTGGAGTCTGTTTGCAGCGCCTGGAGGCCCTGGCACACCCAGTCTCTCTGTCTCTCTGCTATCTCTCTCTGCTTGCAAACAAATAAATAAAAAATGTTTTTAGAAAAAGAAAATAACAACAGGGTGAGTTGCAGATGGTGAGGATGCAGAAGGAATTTCCAGACACTGCAAAAGCTGCTGAGGCATAGATGAAGCTCAGGCTGAAGACCTAAGCACTGCTCACAGAATGGCGCATGGCCAAGAGACGCAGGGCTTGCCGTTAATCTGCAAACTCAATGTGATTCCAACAGGAAAAAAAAACCCTAAAGATTGTTTTCAAGGAGGATAAGATAATCTGACTAGCAAAGCAAGATAACATACAAGAATAGGCAAGAATATAATTATAATTATGTATATGTATTAAAGAGCAATCTGTCTCAGAGAGTCAAATATGTCATCAAGATGTGTGGATAGACCCGCGACAGCTCAGAATGTCTAGGAACAGCCCCAAAGGCCTGTTGGGATCTTAGATATAATGGCAGGACGGTGGGCAACTTAGCACACAGCGTTGAACAAGTGTGAGCACCACTGCCTTCCACCAGGCTAACGTCCAGCCAACCAGCCCTGCCCCACAGTAAGTGAGCTCACAAGTGCAACACAAGAAGCCACAACCACCATAGAAAGAAGTTCTGCATAATTGGCTGTTGAGTTGACTTGGTTGGCCTAGATTTTCCTACATACGTTAAGTTTGGCCTAAAGGTGTCTCAGTACATGGTGCGGTGGTTTGATTCAGGTGTCCCCCACAAACTTATGTGTTCTGAATGCTTGGTCCCCAACTATATCAAACCATGACAGTCCGCCCCTGGCCCCCACAAACTAATAATCATTCAAGATATAAACACAATATGTTCAGCTCAACTCTTAAGTCCCCGCAGCTTTCAACTAAGCCATAATACCAAAAATAAACCCATAATGGCACAGAACATTCACAATGCAAAACATGAGGCACAGCAAAATCAGATTGACCAATACAAGATTTAAAACAAACAGGGCACCATCAATCTCTAACTCCAAGCTCAATGATTCTTAACCAATAACACAAGTCTCTTGGAGATTCAATTCCACCCCTCCAGCTCGGCTACTCACAGTCCGGGAAAACGTCATCAGTACTGGCAGCTCGCCTTGGCACCCATCCATAGTCCTGGAATTTTTTGGGTCTCCATTGCAACCCACAGTTCATCCTCATGGCCCCATCAGGCTCCATGCAGGCAACCTTGCACACCTGCTTCACACGCCGATGGCCATTTTTCAAAAACAAAACTGTGTTGCAAATCCAATGACCCTCTCTTTCTAATCAATCTCCATTCCACAGAACCAGGTGGGCTACCAACTTGTTAATCCAGGGGGGGGATCAAAGCATTCAGGCCCCTTACTTCAAAGAGTCCACATTCTTCCTGTTGTTCCAGTGCAGACCAGCTGGCCCAGTCTCAGTGGTTGTAATCTCTCAAACAATTGCAGGTGAATGGGCAGCAGTTTCAACCCAAAGATCTTCTTTCTGTGCCATCTCCATCTGCTCACACCAGTCCA
>PVHP010002468.1:20150-89318 GCA_004024765.1 Zapus hudsonius
ATTCAGGTCTTTTAATTCTGACCAGAATGGTTCATCAAGCTGTACTCACAGCACTGCGAGGCATCTCTTAGGCCGAGATTTCAAGTCCTTCCACATTCCTCCTGTAGATCACTTCCAGAAGACCCAAAGCCACAAGATCAGGGTTCTAGCAGCAACAGATGACCCCACTCCTGGTACCAAAACTGTTGCAGTCAGCTTTCTAGTTGCTGCGCAGAGAGAACCCAAGCAAAAGCGGATTGTAGAGGAATGGGTTTATTTGGCTTACGGACTCGAGGGGAGACTCCATTCTGGCAGGGAAAACGATGGCATGAGCAGAGGGCTGGACATCACCTCTGCCACAGCACTGCAAACAGCGGCAGGAAGGTGTGCCAAACACTGGCAAGGGGAAGCTGGCTTACAACCCCATAAGCCCGCCCCTGACAACACAGCTTCATCGAGGTTGTAAAACCCAAACTGCCATCAGCTGAGGACCGATCTATCAGAACACATTCATTTGTTTGTGGGGGTCACCTGTATCAAACCATGACAACTGATGGCAATTTTGGAATCGGAACCTTATTGGAGGTATGTTATTGGGGGCAGGCTTATGGGGGTTCTGGCCAGCTTCCCCTTGCACACCTTCCTGCTGCTGTTTGCAGTGCTGTGGTGGAGGTGATGTCCACCCTCTGCTCATGCCATCATTTTCCCTGCCATCATGGAGCTTCCTCTTGAGTCTGTAAGTCAAAATAAAGTCTTTCTTCCGACAAGCTGCTTCTGGTTGGATGTTTGTCACAGCAAAGAGAAACTGACTGAAACACAACTGCAATGTGACCTGGTAAGTAAACACACATAGCCTACTTTTCTAGCAAGGAGCTGAGTCTTGACCAATCACAAGCTGCCAACTGAGGAAGCCCCTTTCAAGTAAGACGGACATCAGCTATGACCCATTAGGCTGTCCGGTATCTTACTCCCCTCCCCCTCACCTTTTTTTGAGAAAAGGTCTTGCTATGTAGACCAGGCAAGTCTCAAACTCAACCTGATCCTCCCGCCTTTGCTTCCTAAAGGTTGGGATTCCAGGTACGGCCCTCACTTTGCTTTCCTCTGTCTGTAAGTTTCATCTATAGCCAGCCTGGGTGGAAGGGGAGCCTCAGAATCAAGCTTCAGACAACTGATGATTCTATAGCCAGGACTTTGTTTGTTTGTTTGTTTTGAAGTAGGGTCTTGCTCTAGCCCAGGCTGGCCTGGAATTCACTATGTAGTCTCAGGGTGGCCTCGAATTCACGGGGATCCTCCTACCTCTGCCTCCTGAGTGCTGGGATTAAAGGTGTGTGCCACCACGCCTTGCCCTACCAATGATGAATCTAGAATAGCACATGGAGTCCATTAAGGTTCACAAGACTAGATTTGTTATAATTTTGCCTTTTAACATGTCAGAAACTCACAAAAGATTGACGAACTTGATTTCACAAATACGTAGCCTTATTGAATAATGACAAAATTAATGCATAAAGAACCAACTGGGAACAATGCTTGTAATGATCTTACAGAAAAGTCAATTTCAGTGTGTGTGTGTGTGTGTGTGTGTGTGTGTGTGTGTGTGTGTGTGTATTGCTTTGTGTTGTGAATGAGTCTGGCTATGTTTCAAGGCTGGCTTCCAAGTCACAATTCTCCTGCATCATCCTCCTGAGTGCTGGGATTACCATCGTGCCCAAGCTCTACAAATCAAAAGAGAGAGAGAGAGAGAGAAAGAGAGAGAGAGAGAGAGAGAGAGAGAGAGAGAGAGAGAGAGAGAGAGACTGAGTTGCTTGATTCAATAGAAAATGTACCTAAGTGGCCAAATCACTGGAAATCTAGGAGTTCTGCGAACGGACCAAGGCTCCCCCAGAGACTGCTGTTCTCAGCCAGCATGGGAGGACACAGGAATCCTGTGCGATGCTGGGATTATGTGATACGCAACCCCACTTGGCGTCCACAGAGAGCTTCTTGGGGACACCCTGAGCTGTTTGGCACTTCACACTGGAGAAGCCAGCAGCAGAGAGCTGCCGGAGGGTGTTACTTCATCCAGGGAGATTGGTCTATGGCGTTAAGAAACAATGGAGAATTCCGATATGGACTCTTCTCTGGCTAGACTTTGAAACAAACACTCAGGGCAACCATACTGTGGTCGGATTAGCTTCTTTCTGTGCACTGGGGTGGACATCACTGACTTGCTTTTGTATTGAATGCTCCTGATTTTTCTGGAAGGACACTCACAAGACTGGTGTATTATGAGGTGTGTCTGGGAGGGGAGAGCAGAGGTGGTACAGAAATAAGAGGAGGAAGACTTGTTCTTACCTTCCACCAGGGCTGAGCAGTGTGGCACACACCTTTAATCCCAGCACTCTGAGGCAGAGGCAGGCAGATCACTGTGCGTTCTAGGCTAGCCTGGAACTACAGAGCAAGTTCCTGGGCTAGAGAGACCCTACTTCAATCCCCCCTCCCAGAAAAAACAAAAAACCTAAGTAAGTCTGCAGTGTCCCTAACAATGAGCTACCATTGCCTTGGACTTTGAATCAGTCCAAATCAGTTATTTCCACAACTTGAGGTGTGAAGTGGGACAGGAGGTTGTGCTTGTCTATCTGTCTTCCCCCTTCCAGCGTGCCTGGCACCGTGTGAGGCGCGACTGGGGAAGGCCTGGCTCTTTCTACTGCGTTCGCATGGCCCACTGAGCAACGCATGCCCAGCTCAGCCCCCGAGTGCCAGGAGAGGCACCGCATGACAGGGACACTTACTGACAGAGTGGCCCTTCTCCACCCTCCAGCTGGTTTGGTGGGATGCAGACAAGAAAGCTCAGGGCAGGAAGCTGGTTTGTCCTGTGCTGTCTGTCTCCTTGCCAGTGTTCCCCACACTCTCAGGGGCTGTGGGGCCTTTCCTCTTCGTTCCTCCTTGGGGTGCTATTTTGGTTTTGGTTTTGTTGCTTGAGGTAGGGTATCACTCTAGCCCAGGCTGGCCTCAAAATCACAGTGATTCTCCTACCTCTGTGCTGGGATTAATTAACCTCCAGTCCTGATCGTGGGGATTGGGGGGGGGGGCTGTTGCTTTTCTTTCGCTTCCCCCTAAATCTTTGCTTGCCTTCTGCTGTCTGCGTGTGTCATTCTTCATGAGTATGAGGAACGAACTCAAGCGCACCTAAGAACCTGCTAACAGATATAATAGATGGGGGTTTAAAGCTGTCCAGCTGGCCCAGGCAAGCAGCAGGAGGAGTCCTGGCTGAGACAGCCTGAGGTGCCACTGGGGGGGTGCCCAGAGGCATCCCTGCATTGGAAAGATGTCACCTACCTGCTCCTGGCCCTCCACTTCCGTGTCCTTCCCACACCTGGAGCAGTGCGTGGCCCATGTGCTTAGGACGCCCACTGTGAATGTCTGTTCCTGGAAGTGACATCTCTCCTCTCCCGGGACTCCACTCAAGGACTCCACCCAGAGCCCAACCCAGCACCCTCCACAAGCCCCAGCGTGAGTCCTCTCTGCGGAGCAGGGTGTGCTCACAGCTGGCATTAGTGGCCGGTGCTGATCAGGCGTGAGGTGGGCACCTCTCCTTTCAAACAGTCTCTGGGTGGTACACTGGCCACCTTGGAGAGCATCCCTCAGGACTCCCTTTTCTGACAGGTACCTCGTGGTGTCCCTTGCCAAGGTGTGCGGCCATATGCCCATGGTTTTTGTCCAATGAAATGTAAGCAGAAGTCATGGGCTGTAGGGGATTTCTCAGTCTCGTGAAAGGGAAGGAATACACCTCTCCCCTCTCTCCCTCTACTCTGTCCTGTGGCTTGGAAGTAGATTTGATGGTTGGAGCACCCACAGGCATCTTGGGCCATGAGAGCCAGACCCTCGTGCAGGGAGCATGAAGCAAGGAAGTCCAAGGTTGTTTGTTAGCTCCTGCAATCCGAACCTTTTTTTTGGGGGGGTGCTGTTTTTTAAAAACTGTTTTTATTTATTTATTTGCAAGGAGAGAGAGAGAGAGAGAGAGAGAGAGAGAGAGAGAGAGAGAGAGAGAGAGAGAGAGAGAGAATGGGTGCACTAGGGTCTCCAGCCACTGCAAAAGAACTCCAGAGGCATGCCCCACTTTGTGTATCTGGCTTTAAGTGAGTGCTGGGGAATTGAACCTGGGTCTCTAAGGTTTGCAGGCAAGTGCCTTAACTGCTGAGCCATCTCTCTAACTTCACCTTCTTTCTCTCCTTTTCACATAAAGGCACTAGTCTAATCATAACTGACAGGAGCTTTCCCTAGTGGCTGTATTGCAAGTCCTTTCCTAGAGATCACCACAATTCCATTTCATTCCAGAATAAATCAGGATCCTCAACTCTGGTTGTCTTCTTGCCAAACACACATCTTTTTAGTTTTCAGTTCTGACTTGCACTACTTACTGCTCATCCCACTGCGGTTCACAGCCCGGCAGACAGCAGGCGGGAGGGGCACTGCCCGCTCGCTCTTCCCCGTCTTCAGGGCAGTCCAGCCTCTAGCCTGAGAGGACCGTTCTGCAGCTCACATCAAGGGCCTTCGCCTCTGCAGCTCAGCGGGGTGCTGGTGGGTGACAGTGGGTTGGAGATGCATAGAGAGATTCGTGGGACTAAATTTAGACATGGCTCTATATTTAGTTCACGTCTCAGCCAGGAGAGTGCTCCACCTGGAGACTCGCAGATCAAGTAAGAGCCCGGGCAGCTCAGGCTGGTCACATGGCTTCAGGACATCACTGTTCAGGTTGTTTCAAGAAATGTTGGTGGGGCAGGTGGACCCTGGCCCTGGCTGCTGGCCCTCCCTTGTGGGTGGCCCCCATGTCTCCAGTGGGTGGCCATGCGCACGTCATCAGCAATACTGGCAGTTGGTATCCGATTTGAAATGCCTCTGTAAGTATGACCTTGACGACCTCCCAGGACACTGTCATGAAGGCAGAGAAATGACTCCCTGCTATAAAGGACACTAGCTCGGCCCAGAGCGGTCAGCGGCTTACTAAGGGAGCACAGCAGCTGTGATGGGCAAATCATTTAAGTTGAAGCCTCATCTGTCAGACTCTTTGGATCACCTGTTGCCTAGTTTAAGAAGAAGCCTGCGCTCAGAGAAAAACAACAACAACAAAAGCATGGCGGTCCCCCTCCACCAGAGTCCTGCTTCTCACCAGGAAGACGCAAGGCAGGCTCCAGAGTCCCTGGCTGGCACTGTGACCCAGATCATAGGACCTTCAGAATTCTGCACTGCTGAACCCCAGCCTCCTCCCCCAACACACTCTTAAAATGTCCCCCCAGGAGCAGGTCATCCAGGCTGGGACCTCATAGTCATTCATCTGTTACATTTTAAGCCAAACCGCTGCACTCCAGGTAGCGCTGGGAGGGAAGACCAGCCCACCAGTTCCACCACAGAGGTGACTTTGAAATGCTTGAGGCAGCAAAGCCTCCAAAGGAGACCCAAGCTGGTGGCACTTCTGTTCCCACATAAAGATGGGACCACACAATTAGAGGAGGAGCTTTGCTTTAAAACATTCATGGATCTTTGGGGTCACCTTAGCTCCCTGTGTCACCCTGGCAGGAGGCAGATACCCCTTCCATGACATCACCCTGTCCTTGCAAACTCGGCTGTTCTGGCCTCACTTGAGAGATGGGCCATGGCCATGTCCAGTGTAGCTGATGGACAGCAGGGACACAGTCCGACCAGAAGGCCGCAGGAAAGCCTGTCCTGTCCTGCCTTGGTGAGCAAGTTAGAGTTCCAGTTTGGGCCCAGTTTAGCCCCAGATGCAAAGGGACCGCTCCCCACATGGCCCTCTCCATGGTCTGTCGGCCACAGCCCGGCCTGGGCTGCATCTGCTCTCCGCTAATGGAAAGTGGGGTGGGGAGACAGAGATGTGTTTGAAACATGGTTTTCAGATGGGGTTGCCATTGATTAACCTCTCTTTATGTCCCAGATTTTCCGCCCTGGCCTCAGGTTGTGTGACTAATACCTGACCACATTGTGTGCAGCGTGTGAGGGTTCAAGTGCGGCTTGGGGACAGCGCTGTGGCAGGCAGCATTCACTGGCCTATTTATAAAGATAATTGTTGCCTGCAAGGGTTCTAGAATACACTTGTCACACTCCAGGCAGGAGCAGGGCTCTTTATCATGTCTGGACTTAATAAAGAAGAAATAATGTGTGCTGAAGAGCCAGTGACAATGTGTCTTGTCCAGCAATCCTCTGTGTGGATTTTCTGCTTAGCATTGTATACAAGCAAACAGCCTCGGGCCTCCCCACTGTGACTATTTCCACTCAGGACACAAGAAGAGAGTCACAAATGACACCCTTTGGACTTAAAAGGCTGCAGTCTCTGCCAAGTCATCCTCTTTCAGGTCCCGAGAACTTAATGCATGCTTGTGAAAAATTGTGATTTTGTCGACGCTGGAAATATGTTTACAGTGGCTTCCCTCCAGCGTAGGATGGAGCACATGGCTTCCATCAGGGAAGGGTCTGCTTCAACCGAGGTTCAAAGGGCTGCTCAGCCCTGGGAAAGAGAGAACACGAGCCTGATCCTCAACTCACCATGGGAAACCGAGCCCCATCTGGCCACAGCTCAGAGTCAGCAAGGGAAACTGAGTCACATCTGGCCCCTGATGGAGGCGAGCAGTTTCCTGCCTGCCCTCATAACACTCTGTCTGCAATGCCATCAGACCACACTGCAACAGCATCAGGAAGGTGTGCCACAAACACTGGCAAGGGGAAGCTGGCTATAACTCCCATAAGCCTGCCCCCAACAACACAGCTCCAACAAGGTTCCAATACCCAAATGGCCATCAGCTTGGAATCAACCATTCAGAACACATTCATTTGTGGGGAACAACTGGATGAAACCATCACAGTCCACCCCTGCCCCCCACAAACTAATAATCATACATGATGTGAAATGCAATGCGTCCAGCTAAGTCCAAAAGCCCCCACAGTTTTTACCAATTCTGATGATACTCAAACATCTTTCAACTGAGTCATAATACCAAAAACAAAAAACACCTTAATGGCACAGAACATTCACACTGCAAAAGATGTGCATTGGGCATTAGCAAAGACAGATTGAACCAATAAGAGATTTAAAACAGACAAGGCAAACATCAAGCTCTAATCCCACGTCCAATAATAACCAGTGATGGGTCTCATCTCCTGGAGTTCTGATTCCACCCCTCCAGCTCGGCTACTCACAATCTGGGAAAACTTCATCTGGTGCTGCAGCTCTCCTTGGCAGCCATCCCATAGTCCTGGCATTTCACTGGGTCTCCATGGTTGGTTCATCCTCATGGCTTCATTGGACCTCCACACAGGCAATCCAACATACCTGCTTCACACTGCCAATGGCCACTTTCAAAACACAAAACCATGTTGTAAATTCAATGACCTACTTTCCTGCATTTGTTATTATACTCCATAGTACCAGATGGGCCACCAACTTGTTAATCCAGGGGAGAACAAAGCCTACTTTATTACTACTAGCAAGAAATCTCCTTCAGCATTCAGGCCCCTTCAAAAGAGTCCACATTCTTCCTGGTGTCCCAATGCAGATCAGCTGGCTCAGTCTCAATGGTTGTCATCTCTCAAACAATTGCAGCTGAATGGGCAGAACTTTTGGCCAAAGATTTCATTTCTCTCTGTGCCATCTCCATCTGCTCACACCAGTCCATTTCCACACAAAGCAACCATGCACAAGTTCTCTGGACACAGGCAAGCAGAACGCAGCAAGCCTCTCACTGCCTCTAGACCAGTCCTGACAAAGTTCTTTCTCACCCTTGTAAACCAAACCGCACAGTCCGTAGTTCTTATTACATTCAGGTCTTTCAACTCTGACCATAATGGTCCATCAAGCTGTGTACTTACAGCACTGCAAGGTGTCTCTTAGGCTGAGGTTTCAAATTCTTCCACATTCCTCCTGCAAATCAGTTCCAAAAGACCAAAGCCACAGAACTGGGGTTCTGGTAGCAAGAATAGATCCCACGCTCTGGTACCAGAACTGTTGTCATTAGCTTCCTTGTTCTGCAACAAAGGACCCAACCAAAGCAGCTTGTGGAGGGGTCGGTTTATTTTGGCTCACAGCCTTGAGGGGAAGCTCCATGATGACAAGGTAAACAAGGACATGAGCAGAGGGTAGACATCACCTCCTGGTCAACATCAGGTGGACAAGAGCAGCAGGAGATTGTGCCAAACCTGGCAAGAGGAAGCTGGCTATAACACCCATAAGCCCACCCCCAACAACACAGCTCCAACAAGGTTCTAAAATTGCCATCAGATGGGGATCAAACATTCAGAACACATATGTTTATGGAGGACACCTGGATGAAACCATCACAACATCTAAAAGAACTAAAGCCAGCATGTCAAAGAGATGCCCGCAGCTTTCCACATTCACTGGGCATCGACACATGGAGTGTGCGGAATGCACTGATGGGTGAAAAGATAAAATCAAATGTGGTATGAAGACATAGCAGAATGTGGCTCAGCCCTAACCAGGACTGGGAAACTGCATCTGTACCAACATGGATGAACTTGAAGGACGCTGTGTAGTCAAATAAGCTAGGAGCAGAGAGACAAGTGCTGTATGATCTCACGGATACTTGGAATGCAAAAGAAGTAAGAGCGGATGAACTTGTGGACGTGAAGAGCAGAATGAGGGAATGGAGGTGACCAGGAATGGGCACAGGTCAGGGTGGGCAGTGGGAAGAACACGAGGTGAAAGACAGGAAGGTGCAGGTAGTCGGTTCAAGAGGGATTCCACATAATGACTGCAGTATTCCAAGCTGTATTGTGTGTGTACACACACACAAATTTACAGGTTCTCACCACAGAAATAAGGTAAGCCTGTGAGGCATTCATATAGCATTTGGCTCTATTGGCATTCATAGGATAAACACATTTCAAGACACATTATTCATGATAAATATATAAGGAGAAAACATTAAATGAATAGAGTCAGGTTCATAAAGTGGAATATTGCCCTCACCTCCCCAAGTATTGGCTTGAGACCGAAAGATTAAAACAGATCTGATCCAGCTGCTACTGACACTGGTCTGTGGAGGGCGAGCTGGCCGACATGGTCAGGGCTCTGCTCCACATGAGCAGAGGGTGTCAGCTAGGCCACAGCAAGTCTCCTGCCACCAGATCCTCGCGGGCCAGGACAAAGGACACCACCTCCAAAGGAGGGGTAGGACTTAGGTGCTTATTGAAATGCTGGCACAATGCTGGGCATAGTGGCTCATGCCTGTGTTCCAAGCACTTGGGAGACTGGCCATGAGTTCACAGCCAGCCTGACCTACACAGCAATAATAAAAAAAAAAAAGTCTAGCAGGAAATTACAAAGGATAAATCTTGTCTCTAATAAGGCAGTGGTAAAACTAAGGGCGTACCCAGAGCACTTCCTAACAACAGATACAGTTCTGTGACCAGCACTGTTATCCTGAAACCTGTCTGTATATGTCCCATGTTGGTGCATGAAGCCAGGCTGGAGGGCTGGATGTTACACGCAAGTTCTTCCAGGCAGCAACTTGCAAGTCTAGCCAGTAGAACTGATAGGTGAGATGCAGGCCAGACACTGGGGAGTGAACATGGAGCACCACGCACTGAGCTAAGGTGTGGCTTTCTGAGTCTCAGGGAACCAGGAGGCTTCCAGGCACCTTACATAGTCAGCCAGAGAGAGCAGGGCATGCCTGCCACTCCTTTGATATTAGAAGGACATAGACAGGGACCTAAGAGAGCAGAGGAGAAGGTCCCTGTCATTGCCAGGTCCTCTGGCATTTAGCAGAGGGGCCCGCCTTTCCTTCACTGAGCTGGCCCTACTTTCTAAGGACTTTGGGAAGGGATGGGAAGACTTGGGAAGGGATAGGAAGGCATGGAAGGCAAGCAGAATCAGGCTCTGGGGCTGGGGCTCCCAAATTGCCTCTGGCTGCATCTGCTTGGATGTTTTGCATTTGTTTGAGGCTTACATCTGCCTCTAACAAAGAGAGTAATTTTAAACCTGTTTAACGCATTTAACCCAGATACTTCCTTTGTGACCGTTCACTTGCATCTGGGGTTCAGTGCAAGAGGTTGTGAGGAACAAAACGAGAGCAGAATGGCTCAGGCAAGGCAGCTGCAGGGGGTGGGGAGCAAACCCATGAAGGCAGCCACCCCGGCTTGAAAGCCACCACCACACGCTCTGATCTGCAGAGGGCCTGGGCTTCCTGTAACTGTGATGGTTCAAGGTCATAGATCCCACTGGGGACTTGGGACTGTGTGGGACTTCTCCCACACAGGCTCGTTCTCCTCATGATGGGAGCCTCCTACAGTTTCCCTTCTTAATCTAATAAAGCCTTTCTAAACCTTCCCCTCTGGTGGTCTCTAAATTTATATGACAAGAATCCGGGACCTCAAAATGTGTTGTGGTGTTGACCAGAAAGCCTAAGTTCCCCGTTACAGGACATTAGGAAGGGCTGGATAGGAGAAGCCCCAGAAAGGAAAGAAAACCCTCTCCTGGGGTCCCTTGGGGACTGCAGGCACTTCTCATCCACCTTTCATCCACAGGAAGGACTTGTCCCCTCAGCAGGTAAATGTCCCCATGAACACCCACTGCTGACTCAGAGATCTGGAGGGTGTAACAAGGACTAAGAAGTCACCTGGCTGAAGTCATCTGTTCCCTTCCATACCTTGAAAAATCACACATACCTCCCATGTGGCGCCTGCTTGTGTTGGCCTAGGGAGGTCACCTGTAAGTCTCCTTGCAGCCCTGGAACTCTGATTCCACCTCGTGACAATGGCTCCCTCAGTCGTCATGGCCAGACCTGGAGATGCAGAGACCTCCCATGGAACCCTGTGTCTTCCCTATGCCCACAGGACACAGCTGTGGAGTCCTTGGGATCTCCAAACAGGTGACAGGTCTCAAAGTCACACGCTTAATAAGCCAAATTTGAAACCACCTTCACCTAAATGTTCTTTCACTCTCAAGGTATGAAAATGACATTCTTATAACCTCAAAAGTTAGCCACATGCAAAGGTAAACTGACATCACGGACTCTGATTGCGGGTCGGTTACTACTAGAAATACGACCTCTATCGAGAGTTATAGTAACAAATCTTTGTGACAGAAATGTGCCCTGCCCTGTGTAATGTGGTGGCCATACACCCCACAGAGTGGCTCAGCACCTCAAAGGTGGTCATGGGGAGAAGAACTGATTTCTGATTTTTAAGTTTTTTTTTTAAATTATTTATTTGTGCATGTGCACGCACACACACGTGGTGTGTGTGTGTGTGTGTGTGTGTGTGTGTGTGTGTGTGTGTGTCTGTGCCAAGGTCTCTTGCTGAGTTACATGGGTGCTAGGGAATTGACCCTGAGCTGCCAGGGTTTGCAAGCAAGTACCTTTAACCACTGAGCTATCTCCCCAGCCCCAGCTTTTCATTTATTTCATTTTGAATCCATCACATTCAGATATAAATTAAAAGGCACACATGGCTAGCAGCTACTGCACTGGACAGTGATGTAGAGGGACTACGTCACATCACCTTCCGGCCACACACGGGAAATTTACACAGCGGAACATGTGCACACGACACAGTTGCAACACTGATGAGAAAAAACAAACCGTTTTTACAACTGGAGGACTTTCCTGTCCTTTCGTGTGATTGGCTTTCCTCTTCACAGATGGAGAGGCGCAGAGTCACCACGCCGGGAGCTTCTAATTTTCATACTGTTCACTTCTTGCAAAATGCTATCTTATGCGTCGTTTACTTCCATAGACTTTTTTTTTTTGAAACCACGGATCGATATAAAGGCAATTTGCAATGTTTCTATCCTTGAAAAACATACTGGGTTTTTGAAAAACAAACAAAAACTTCTAAAAATGTGTCTATTACAAAATAAAATGTGTCTGGATCTCAGTGCATGCGCTAGCATCCGCTCACGACCGCAGGTCTGGCTCCCAAGCCTTGTTTTCTTCCCAGCGTGCTTTATGCAGAGTGCTTGGCATCATCGGCTCCATAAATATTTGCTTTCGTTCCTTAGAGTTGTTTGCTTGCTGATAATGGCCTCCCAGCTATTGTGATGGCTCCTGCACTGATTTCTGCTTCTGTCAAATACAAGTTGTGATAGGATTTCCTCGAGGACTCTGGTAAAATTAATTACGTGAGAGCACTGCTTGGCAGAGCACACCTGCATCGCCAGTGCCCGAAAGGTGAGAGCAGGCGGGTCAGCACTGGCTACACAGTGAATTTGAGGCCAGTCTCAGCTACGTGAGACCCTGTCTCCCCAAACCCCCAAAGCCATAAAATGAAAGAAGATGATAGGTACAAGGCAGAGATTCTGTTGCTGCTACGGACAGAGCCTTTCTTTCTAGGCTGGGATCCACTCCTGCTGGCATTGCCGTCCTCAGCTGGCCAATCGTACAGGTCTGCATCACAGCAGAGCAGGTGAGCACACCCGACCTACAAGGGGCCTCTGGGGAGGAGGCAGGGTTTTGCAGTCTCCTCACTGGGATGGTGCCTGGTGTGGGGCCATCCTGCTCAGTGTCCCTGCCAACCCCTCAGGAAGCAAGGTGAAGTTCCCCAGCTGTGACAGCCCCAAATGAACCCAGGTGTTGCTAACTTCTCCGCCACGGGATCCAGGTGGGTGGCTGGTCAAGGCTCTGGTCACAAAGTGGCTTAGACCTCAAGGCTTGGCCTCCGCCCTAGTTCTGAAAAGTGTCCGTAGAGCTGTTTTCAGAAGTGAGCGGAAAGGCCACGCCCACAAACACAGACACTGGGAGGGAGGTTGGGCGGGTGGGATTTTCTTCTGCATCAGTTTCCATTGACTCAGAAAGGTTCACACGCTAAAGAGCCTCCTAGCTAGGCTGGGGCTTGGGTAGAGTGTCTGCCTCGCATGCACAAGTCCTGGGTTCCATCCCCGGCACTGCACAAGCTGCGGTGGTGCATGCCCGTCATACCAACACTGGGGAGGCTGAGGCAGGAGGATCAGGAGTTCAACACCATCTCTTCATAGTGAGTTCAAGGCCAGCCTGTGCTACATAAGAGTCTGTTTCTAAATAAATAAATCATAAACAAGCAAACCAAGCCAAACCAAAAACCTCCATAAAATTTAATTTTAATAATGCATAAGGTATGTAAAACATATTTAATTCATTAGAAAGATGACGTGGAGACATGGTTTCTCGGCCTTCCTGCCCAGCCCTCTGGAATATTCCACTCAGACCTGGTCTTGAGCCACAAGGAGGTCGCTACATCAGGCTACAAATATCGGTGTAGAGAGGGAAGTGCGTGCCCAGCCCCCTCCTGACGACGGGATGCAGGGATGCCTGGGTGCCTCACCTTTGGGCCATGGTCCTGCTCGGGCCGAAGTGCCTTCTCAGCCTGGCTGCCTCACCCACAGTCCTCCAGGCCTTTGAACTACTGCTTTTAAATGGGTTGAACTGATGATTTTGCCAGGTGCTGAAGTGCAGAAATAGCTCCCAGCCTCAGCTCAGCCGCTGTGTTCGTTCATTAGTGTGAGACAAAAGGCCTTTGAGTGAAGCTGGAACCCAGCAGTGACAGCTGCCAGGAACGAGTGACGTGTCAGTGGGACCCCAGGGCCAAGGGACTCTCAGAGATTGGCCGTATCTCATGGGATCCATGAGGGTTGCTTAAAGGACACTCAGATGAAGCCACCAAATCAGGGACAAGCGTTAAGATCTAAGGGAAGAGCCAGCGGAAAGCGAGATGGAATAAGACTACCATTTCACGTCCTCCTCCAGGTCGACCCTTTCAGGAGCCGAGAGATTCGATTTTGTCCTTGCACCCTTAAAACTGAAGAATCCATCCACAGAACAGCTGGAGAGACAGAGACTCTTGTTGGGGACGTGCTCAATAAGAAGCTAATAAAATGTTTGAATGCCGGTGTCATCGAAGGCGGATAATAACAGATCTCCTGCTTCTCTTTATTTTATGTTTATAGGCCAGATAAATTAAATTAAACCAGCTCTCTGCTCAGCAACTCAAGATGCACCCTTAATAACAGCTCTGTGCATTCTCACCACAGAAGGACGGCTGCAGGGTGACGTGCAGGGGTCACCCTGCCATGGGAGGGTACACGTGGCAGGGGGGAGGCGAAGCAGAGGAAAGGAGAGAGGCTGCTTACATTGGACCCAACACTAGGAGTCCCTGGGTTGATGTCTGAGCCAGGACTTGAATGAGCAGAAGAGCCCTTGCCCACCCAAGGCGCACTGGTCCCCAGTTCAAATACAGCCAGAGAACCTTCCCTACATCCCGGCCAAGACTTCAAGTTAGCAAACTGTTTAAAACACTGCCGCTCCGCCATTGGTAAACACCACGTCTACTGATATATATTGAGAAAATTAGTGTTTTCATGTGCTGTTTTCTGGTACATTACCTAAACTCAATGTGTAACGCACATGCATGGGGCACCTCATTGCTCACTAGCCCCGGATCACAGGGTTTCACCACCAACTATGGGCGGCACAGCAACAATTTGACAGGTGATAAAAAAAGAATAAGCTCTTGGTACAGTTTTTATGGTCTGCTCTCCCCCTTCTCCGGCATTGGAGTGGAAGGAATGAAGACATATGTTTACAGGCATCCAGCAGATATTTTTCTTTGGAGATTAATTGAATTACACCTATAAAATACTTAGGTTGTGTGCTTATCAGGAAAGAGATGGCTTCTAGCAATTAGGAGAAGATGTTTACATTGCTAACGAAGGATTAGCACCTGAGTGGCTCTGCAGCTGAGCACAACTGAAAGTTATCCCGGGCCCAGAACCTTCTCCACCAGGCTTTGCAGGCAGCTTCTTTTCTGACTCCACAGAAAGCAGGACTTCACAGAAGCACGAATTCCAAAACCTCCTGGTTCTTATCATTTTGGGCACCTGTGGGTGTGGCGTCTCTGGCTAAACCAGCACTCGCTGTGATTGGTTAGGTGGGATTGGCAGGAAGGGCTGTGTCCGGGAGGGGTTGACAACATGCTCTCAGAAACAAATAGAAAACATAAAGAAGAAAAGAAAAAGAAGAATGTTTCCTGACTTCCAGTGTTTGCCAGTTCCCCTAGTGTAGACAGTGCAGGCTGGCTGGTGGAGTTGGGTGGGTTCCCTCCAGATCTGACCCTCCCATTGAGGCCTTGTGCTCAGTGCTTTCCTGAACGAGGGGCTGCTGTTCCGACAGGGTGTTACCCAAGTATCTCACACAAACGTATTACTGTCTCTAGTGGTTGGAAGTCACAGTTACAGTGCTGTCCCCCCCCCCTTCTCAGTCCAGCCTCATCCACCAGGAACAGACGGAGACTGGCTGTGGCTCAGGGTCTGGGTGGACTGTCCCCTACCTGGCTTGAGAACAGCAGAGCTTCCCACCTGCCCTCGCCACAGCCCACTGAACCCCTTCATCTCTGAGTGCACATCTGGCGGGTGGTCTCAAGGGTTCTGTAATTGCTAGCTTGGTGTTACGGGGACCAAGAACCCAGGCTCCAAGGGGAAATTCCCACTACCAGAGAGCTACAGAGAGGCCACACCCATTAGAATCTGGCCAAATTAGCAATGTGTGCCTCATTTAACCTATACTGATCTCGCCCTCCGATGGAAATTCTGTTTGTATTTTTCAGAAGGCAATAAGAACCATGGACAACCCAATTCCACCAAGAAGACATGGATGATGGCTGACATCCTGGCAGGAGATGAACCACCCCGGGCCTATCATACAGGGCCCAAATGAAGCCTATGAGAAACTGATGAGATACACAGGAGACCAATCACCACAGCAAGTCAGATAACCCGTGAAAGGTCAATGGAGACAGACACCAACGATACCCAACACAGTCCAAAGCAGAAATCCAGAGATACTTAAGATCTCAACAATAAACAGACTTAAAGCTCACCCACCTTGACTCAGGGAACTTTGTGGAAGAGGGGGTGGAAAGACTGTAAGAGTCATGGTGGGGGAGAACACTCAGAGACATGGCCCCCCCTCAGCAACAATGCACAAAGGGGGGGAATAAACTGGCTCCTCTGGTGCAGTTCATAACCCCCTACACCATGGACTGATCCAGTGTGCCCACCAAGGAGGATCCCCAGTGGGTAGGGGACAGGGAGGAGGGAAATGGGAATACCACCACAAGATTTGCTCATACAATATATTGAATTATTGACAATAAAGATGTTTTAAAACGTGTATGGAAGTAACAGGGTGAGGTGAGTTGGGGAGCCTGTCAGACAGAAAACTGACCCATAGAACACGCCCACAGTAGGCTTCCACTCTGTGTTGGGGAGTAGTGACAGATCCGTGTCCTGAACACCTATTTATTTATTTTATGTGTGTGCATGTGTGCTCATGTGTGTGCAGGCCAGAGGATAACCTTGGATGTTGTTTCTCAGGCACCACCCACCTTTTTTGAGACAGGTTTTCTCACTGAAAATGTCTCATGACATTGCTGAGTCAGCTAGACTGGCTGGGATTCACTTGTCTCCACCTCTCCAGTGCTAGAATCAGAGGCACCGGCCGTCATGGCCTCCATCTGTACATGAGTCCTGGTCTGGGTGGGTAGAACCAGGGAGGGATATGCAGGAACAGGAAGGAAATAAGAACGAAGGAAATGGTGGGTTGAGGGTCATGCTGACCCTGCACGCCTTGCTATGAATTTTGGGTCCTAACCCCATGGAATGTGGTGCCCCTGCAGGATTTGGAATAAGGAGGGCTGGACCACGTGTGGGAGGGGCTCGGAGCTTTGGGAGGCTGGGCAGAGAAGAGAGGGCTGAGACTCAGAGGAGAGCACATGCGGGTGTGGAGGTAGGCAGGGCCTGGCTCTAACACAATCCAGCTCTGCTTCGCACCAACAAGCAGACAGCCAGGGACAGTCCAGCCAGGAGGGCAAGGCGAGGTAGAAACAGCCAGCCAGGGGCAAGCAAGGGTGAAAACAGGCTCAGGACAGCAGACGCCAAAGGGCCGCAGCTGAGACACAGCGTCCAGGGTTTTCTGAAAGAAGAGACTATGAAGAATATTCCAGGTCTGGTGAGCTTGTTGCCTCAATGAGTGGCACCAACATGTGGACAGTGATGTCTCTTGTCAGGTAAGGTGGTAGCTGAGCTCCTACTCCTGCCTGGAATGATCTGGAAATTCCTCTCAGTACCATTCGAGGGTGGGACCAGGCTGGCAGGAGGTTGAGCTCCGAACAGTGGATACCCAAACTAATTGCACCTGATTCTGGAGGCATTGGGAAAATAACGTGTGATCAATAAATACACAGTGTTCTTAACTGGGCATCGTAATGACAGGATAAAAGCTGCCACTGTGAGACGGGCATCTAGGTTAAGCTCTACAGCAAACAAATGAAGTCCCCTGAATTAGGCAAAGTAAAGGCAGGTGCTCTGTATGTGGGCAGAGCCCACGGACACCTATAACGCTCTTGCTGCCTGGCATGGGAGCCTGGCTATCAGGGACCGTGGCACTGAGAGCCAGTGCTCAGAGCGGCAGGTGCTTCCGATGGGTCTGTTGGTGCCTGGTTCTCACAGGATCATGATGGCTGTCAGGGTTCTGGAGGGGCCTTCCCAAAATTCACAACCCTGCTCCCTCGTAAGGCTCTGCACCTTGTGCGGCGTCTAGAATCTCAGTGCAGCAGGAAGATGTCTTCCTTGGGGGGGGGCAATGCCTCCCAACTATTCTAATCACACTCTGTGGGCCAGGAAGCTGCCTGTCCCTGCTCTTTCTCACTCTCTCTATCCCCATTTGCTATTCCTGGATGACTCTGGACCAGGGCTGCATGCTATATGCATGGACCCCATCTTCTGCGGCTGTACATATGACTCCTTGTACAAACAATGAAACTATTTCCACGCGTTCTGCCCTTCCGGTCACTCTCGCTGGACATCCTGGGTGACAGCTCTGAGTAGTGGAGCAGCTCTGAGCAGCCTCGCCTGAATGCACACCGCAGTGTGTGCTGTGCCCAGGGAGCACGTCTGCACAAGGGTGCTTCACCTGAGCCTCAAGAGCTGTGAGCACCGGGCACGCAGGCAGCATGACTTAATTGAAAATACATTCTTTCCAAAGGTCCCCATGACCCAGATGAGCGGCCTGAGCGCTCTGCAGAGGGGACAGCAGACAGCCAAGCGGGACAGAAACAAAGCCTGCCTTCCTGAGAGGGAGCCGGGGCAGGAGAGGGGCTCCCTCTCCATTTTCCAGGCATCGAAGGAAAGCCAGGATGTGGACTATAGCTAAGCTATTTCAAGACAAATGTGATTCCTTGCTGATTCACAGAGCGAGGCTTGGGTGGAATTCTTTCTTTGGTCTCTCGTCGACGCCCCACGTGGGATGAATAGACTTGTTCCAGGTTGCATCTACCACCCAGAAAGGCCCAGGCACGGCTCTCACAATGCAGCTCCCAGTATGAACTCAGCCTAGGCCTCCTGAGCAAGCCTGGGCTCTGCTGGGTCAGAGGCCGGTCAGCAAGCCCTGCAGGGAAGTCTCTAGAGTGAAGAGTCCTCTCCTAGAAAGAGCAGGAGACTCCCAAGTGAATGCAATCTACAAGGAATGAAGTGGGGCATTGTGAAAGCTGTGGGGCCCCTGGAAGGTGGAGCCTTGCAGGAGGGTCACTGGGGAGGGCCCAGGAAATGGACTCCCTCCTTCCTCTTGCTGTCAGGCCATGATGAGACTGTAAGCAGGAAAAAAAAAGAAATTCCTTCCATAAGCTGCTTCTGGTCGAAGGTCTAGTGTATCGAGGGGAACTCCCGAGCCTCCACCCCAGCCCAGGTTACATAGCAGTAACAACTGCTGGGTGGGGGTAGACATTTGCCCACCATGGGAGCCACGGGGCAGGTGAGTATGCCTTCAAAGCCCCCTGGGAGGAGGTGCGGCTGTTTTATGGGCATTTCTACATCGCAGGGGTGTTTAGGGCAGCGCAGAGCACTCTGGTAAATCCTGCTGGTACACGAGTCTGAGCCTGCTCTAAGAGCATAGCTCTCGGGCTTGGACCACTCCTCTGGGCTCCATCACACTTGGGGTCTCACAGGTGCTCTGGGACTCCAGCACCCATCATCAGGTAAAGCAGTAACCCCCAAACTGTGCTTGGAGCTGCTGTCAGCTCACACTTCAGACTCTCATGGGTATGGCTGAATACAGAGGCTACCTACTGTGGGAGAAGGGACAAGACACGTCTAGGTCCTGTCCATCTAGAACACCCGTACCCTAGAGAGAGTTGGGTGAGGCCCACCCTGGCCTGCAGAGAACCTTTAGACTGGTCCCCGAGCTGCTGCTGGGAAGGATCGGTGCCTGCTGGTGGCACAGTGCTGACTCCAGGGACACTAAGCTGGTGATGTGAAGGCCACTGCATACCGGCATCCTGCTCCAGCCACTGTCCCTCCAGGGCTGGGTCCACAAGACCCCCCCAGTGCCAAGAAGGAGCCCTTTAATCTGCACCTGATCCATGTAACAACCTCGGGGTTCCATCTGAGCTGACACTCAGATGTGGCCGGGCTCCACAGTACGAAGTGTCAGGAAACAGGAGCCTCTTTTCCTCTCAGTCAAGGTCGCCACTCAGCCTGTGGGCCTCCTTCCCTCTTCTCCTTAAGCATTTCTCAGAGGCACGTTGCAGTATGCAGAGCCCCATGTGTCTCTTAGATGGATGGTGGAAACCAGGAGTTCGGCACCCAAGCCTTCTCTGGCTATGCGGAGACCTTCTGTACTGGATGTGCATGGGGGCTTTGTGGGTGAAGACACAGCCAAGTGACTGGCCAGGAGCCTTGTGGTGACAGATCTCAGGCCACGCTCAGTCCTGTGTGGGCTTGGACAAGTTGCTCCACCTCTCGGAGCTTGAAAGCCCATGTGCCAAGCAGCAGGGCTGGAGGGGACAGCCTCAGTCTCATTGCTGCTCTGCACTGCAGGATGCTGGAAGCCCCTGGCAGGAGGACAGCACAGGACACAGAATGGCAGTACTGCAGACTCACTGGGGCGCATGGGAGCCTGGTCTCCTGCTGCTGCACAGGGCTTCACACCCGTCACTGTCTTTCCAGGGAGAAGCAGAGGGGAAGCCAGCTTTCTGGATAAATATATATTCAGAGAGCATTAAATTGAGCATGAATGCCTGAGAAGCATTCGAGTGGAAGTTTCACGTAGACCGCCAAATGCAGGAGAGAGGAACGCGATGCAGCTTGAGATAAGCCTCCCAGCCCTCCCTGCCAAAGCAGGGCTCCACAGTGGAGTTCTGCTGGTAGACAGACCTGGCTTTCTCTCCCTCGTTGGTTTCCACGTCCACTGTCAGTGCAAAGCCCACCCAGGCAATTAGGGAGCGAGGAATAATTAGATAATGAGGTAATAAAATTGGTTAATTATTTTTAGCTAATTGCAAAAGATAAACAATCATTTCTGGCCCTGAATTATTTATTCTGGCTAACCGTGTGAGTGCCAAGGAATGCCAGAAGGGCCAGAGACGGGGAATGGCTGGTCACCATGCTGGCACACTGTGTTCATTAAACTCAGCAGGGCCCTCCAATGTCCTTTAAGCTTCAAAGGGGTTTTCTTCGGCTCCCTGTGTGCATGGCGTAAAAGACCTGCCGGGGTCAGTCCAGAGGAATCCCAGATGCCCACATCTTACCCAGACCCCAGAAGCCATCCTCCTGAAGTTTCTGCTGCTCCCATTTACCATCCCCCCACTTCTCTGACACACTACACCCCCATGTCTCGGCCTTTCAAACTCCAGTACTAGCTACTGAAGTAGCGCAGGAGGAGATGAGGTGGGTCCTCCACCCCACGACACGCAGGGCCACCCCACAGCAGCCACGGCAGCTCGTGTAACTGTCAGTGTGCTGCACGAGTGATGACAGTTCTTCCTTTCTGCTGGATTTTTGTGTGATTTTCCTCAGCTCACTCCTCGGGTTAGTGTTCTGTGTGCTTGCCCCTCACTCAGCCCCAAACTCTGTCAGAACCCTGCCTCCTGACAAGGCAAAGGCTGTAGGCCCTTGGCGTCTTCAACTTTCCTGGGGGCTGCCCTCCTGTGTCCTCCCCCACACCCCTTTCTTCTGACACCCCGAGTTGCTCTCCTTCAAGCCTAGTGAATGGCCCATGTCTGGACAGGGTTCTGTATTGATCAACTGTCTGGGTTGAAATAGTAATAAGAAACCACTTCTCCCATCAACTTTGAAGACCAGTTTCCATTGTCTCCTGCTTCAAATGTCTAGTGGGAAGTCATCTGGTGAGCACTTAATTACTTTTTTCCTTATTGCTGCTGGTTTGCTCTTAAATCTCTAAAAGCATTCGAGATCATTTTCCCCTCACTCCTCAGAAAGGAATCCTCCAGTCTTCTGCTGGCATCTGAAGTGCCCCTCACGACACCATGGAGTTGGGGGAGAGGGGTGGCAGGACTTTTTCCTGCACCCTCCTGGCCTCAGCTCTGCCTCCATCAGAAGGTCAGTTCTCTCTCACTTCTGCTGGGGTGGACATGGCCATCTTCTCTGGAAAAGTGAGCACTGGGGACCCAGCTGCTTCTGAAACAGGCCTTCAGTCAGTGAGTCCCAGCCTCCTGTCCTGACACTCCCAGGAACCCACCCTCTGTCTTCAGGCCCTGCCTTCTCACCCCCTGGGTTTGCCTTCCAGTCTACAAAGTATGCTGTTCTTATCACTGTCTCTGTGTTTCTTGCCTTGGGCTTATGTCCTTTAAAAAAAAGGTAACAATTTACCATAGCTTTACAGAGGGTAAGAAAAGGGGTGACAAGTCAGGGTCTTGCTGCGGTCTAAGGACAGCTTGGCTCACATGTACCATCTGTACAGCAGACCACCATCTTAGCACCCCATGGGAAGCAGGGGTGCAGGGAAGAACACCTCTACAAGCCCTGCCATAAGCACTTAAAATGGGCCCTTGAGGATGCATGGTTCTGGGTCCTCTGGATCTGCTGAGGGGACCCTAGGGTTCCCCACCCTGAGTGCCCTGCCCAGGGTCCTCTGGGTAAGCGCTGTCCTCTGGTTTCTGAAAGAGTCCCATGAAGAGGCACGCTTGGTCACAGGCTAAGATGCGGCTTGCACTAGTTCAAAGACCTTCGTTCCCAGTGGCTTATGCTTTTCCAGAGCCTGGGCTTGGCTGCAGGATTTAGGAAGCTCAGAAGTTCAGTCGGGTGACAGAAGTCAGGGACATGATGCTACATGTGGATCGGTAATTTTAACCCCCTTCACAATCTGATGTCCTTGCATTGTAAGTGAAACAATGCAGCACACGTCAGTGAGGTTCCTGCAGGAGCAGAGTGAGAATGCAGCACACGTCAGTGTGGTTCCTTGCAAGACAGCCAAGTCTTTTTCTAATTGTCCCAGTCATGTGCCAGGCTGGAAAGCTCAAAGCCAGGGAAAAGCCATGTCAATGAAGGCTGGTTGTGGAGTGTGCAGGGAGCCAGTGCAGCTCACTGAGCAGATGCGGCAGAGCTCGCTCCGGCACCAGGAGCCACTTCAGATACTCACCTCTGAATCAGGCAGGGGGTTGGGGTGCAGGAACACCTCTGGAGGGAGGGATCAGCTGGACAAAGCTCATCCACAGGCCCAGAGCGCTATCTCTTGCCCCATCCCAGATCCAGTGTGGAAGTAGCCAGTCCAGGGCTGTGCTAAACTTGCAAAGGCCATGTGATCAGAGGAAGGGGAGGCAAGCAGGAGCTCCAGGCCTGTGGAAGGACTGTCTGTTACACGGTCGCTACATACCGGTTTCAAAATACTTTGTAGGCTCATGTGCCATGATAGAGAGAAACCCCACTTATTTATATCCCAAGGACTGGGCAGGCCTGGGGCTGCCTCCTCCTGTGCCTGGCTCCCGAGCCCTGTGCCAATTCACCGAGCATCTTTCCATTTCAGACTTCTAGGCTCAATGACCCGAGGAATATAAATTTAAGAGGAAAACCATGCCAGCCCCATCTTGAAATATACTTGTCACTGTGATCATTAGTCTCAATTTCCCTCAGGAGGCAGGGAAACAGGCCTTTCATCTGGCTTCTTCCTTCCTCCTCAGGTGGAGCTCACTTCTCAGGCAGGTGTGAGCCTCGGGTTGGGTGGGTAGGGATCGGCCCTGCTTGTGGCCTGGAAGGGTGTGTGCAAAGCCACTTTGCACACAGAAACTTGCCCAAGGAAGGCGGGAAGCATTAGGCCCTGGGTTCACTCGGCCTCATTCTTTCCCCTGGGGATACTGCTGGTGCAGCAGGTAGGGTGGGGCCCAGGCTGGAGCTCTGTCCTGAGCTCTGTTCTTCACTCAGCATAATCACCCCTTTCTGCCATCTGGGTTTCTGACAGGTATCTCAGGCCAAGCGGTGTCCCTGGAGGACTGTCTGATCATAAGGGCAGCCTCTCTGGGCTTCACACTTCCAGTTTTCTCTACCCCACAGGACCCACAGAGCCATGCTGCCCAATGAAGCATTTTCATAGGGGCTCAGGGGATCCCCTGCACCCCCACAGCTCACTCTGTGTGTCTGGTTTTCTTGGGCAAAGCCTGCAAGGGTGTGGAGGCCCCAGAAGACGTCACGCCACTGACAGTGGAACAGAGGGTCTGTGCTCATTGGTTGGCTCAGCCCTTGGGTTTGTAGAGTACCTGCTGCCTGCTCCAGCCCTGAGGGTTGGAAGGTCATGAAGACAAGACAGACCAGACTGCAGGGTCCATCCAGAGATCGGTAGAGGATGTGCCCATGGTAGAGCTTGGCGAAGTATGCATGTGTTAGGAGAATCAAGCCTAGCTTCGGAGCAGCTCATGCCTGGGCTCTGGCTGCCTTGGCCAGCTGGTGCCTGGGGTCTGGAGTGATCGGTTTTACTTCTCCATGCACCTACCCTCTCTGGGAAAAGCTTGAAGGACGTCGTGGAAAATACCAGACTTAGAAACGCCAAGACATGGCCCACACTCACAGCCGGCACAGACGCTACGCACATTGCTGTCGTTACCATCGAGGGTGCATCTGCTGGCCATTCAGCTCTGAGACAATTTGGCTTGACCACCCTTCATGCGCTGTCTTAGTAATGCAGGCAACGATCCCTTGGGCGACGAGTGCATGACAGATTTCTTGGAGGGGACGTGGCCTATCCTTCCAGCTCTAATCCAACAGCTTCTGTCGTCCTGGGATTGTTGTAGGTACTCTGCTTGAGTCTAGGAATAAAGACCAAATTTTTCACCTTCCCCCTGGGTGTGTGTTGGGAGCTCCTGCCACAGTCCCAGCCTGGAAGGTGGAGAGAGGACCCTGGGTCCAAAGTGTCTGCTGGGCTGGGGTACCTGAACACCTCCCCTCTTGAGCCCAAGAGAGGTGAGATTTAGGTCAGATGGAATTCCTGTTAAATGGGGTGGGGACTGCCAAGGCAGATACCCACCCTCAGTGGCCCACACAGGCACTCACAACTAACTCCACCTTTGCCCTGAGTGGTAGACAGTAGACAGAGAGGGGTCACTGAGGTGACGCCAAGTCCTCACAGAGCCCTCATATGACTTATTGTACAGTTGGGCAAAAGTCTTTGAACTGCAGTGGAGGATGGTCTCTGGCTGTCCTAGATGGGCACGCAAGGGCACATCTCAGCACAGAGAGGAAGCCAAAGATTGAAGGAGCGATGAGAATCTGGCACGTGTGTGGGGGGTGGGGATGAAGGACAGGTAGACATGGGGCAATTTCTAGATGAGGAATGAAGGAGAGAGTACCTGATAAGAAGGGACAGCTAGGGCTAGCCAGGGATCTCAGAAGGGAAAGACAGGAGCATTCAGAAATAAAGAAATAATTACAATGGAAGAAGTTTTGCCATTAGACTTCTCAGTTGTAAAATGGAATTTGAATGCCAGAAAATTCTAGAATAGCAAACATAAACTATGCAGGGACCAGCACTATACAAGAATCTTACCCATTTGCACTGACTAGTGAGCCAGTATTTAAACACCAGGAGCACTTTTTTTGGGAAAGTACCTGGCGATACCTTGTCAGTGAACCTTAGATTCAGCAAGTAAGCAAATGGATAAACACGCAGAGAAGCACCACGGTAAGTTACCCAGAGCCGAGAAACACGCGTGCTTAATACATGATCCCAGAAGGGCAGATACGCTCCAGTAAGCCTGCAAGCCATCCAGAAGGCAAAACCTGATTTCAGAGTCGAAGCAAATGCTGCCGATGGGCAGGTGGGGAGGGGCCAGACCCCGTGTGCAGTGACCTCCATGGTTGGGACAGCACTGTGACCCAAGGAGAGTGTCTGCTCTCATGGTGTTTCATAAATGGGTTAGACTCAGGAGAGAGAGCGAGAGCATCATCATTAGCGATGGTGACTGATGTCCAAACAGGAGACGTGGCAGGGGACAGCGACACTTAGCCAAACCAGCAAACACAATGAAGACCAACAGTAAATGACAGCACACTTTAAAACAGCAGAAAGAAACCCAAGCGCTTACGTAGGCAGTGAGCCAAACACAGAAGCTGTGCCCATAAACACAGAGGTGGTCGAGCCACATTACGGAACAGCCCCTGAGCTGTGCTCTGTGGTCAAGAAACACACTTAGAGAGGCTGGGGGCATGGAAGAAGGGAAGATGTGTCAGGTCCAAGGGAGGCCAAGGAGCAGCGGCAGAGGGACCAGACTTCACCACACACACCAACTCATCACTCATAGAAGCTGCAAAACAAAGCAACCTGCAGGAAGTGACCCTGGGCTGCAGCCTGCAGGTGGGCGGGGGAGGGGGGAAGGCTGCAGCTTTTCTCTGGTCTCAGCGCAACAATACCAGCCACAGAATCACTTTCTAAGTCTGAATGAATAATCCAAAGTGACTGCTGATGTTTTAGGGACGTTTGTACCAAGATTTGAGCAGACTGAAGTTACAGTTGGTGACCCCTGGGATCACTGGGTCATTAGGGACAATCTCTGTGTCTGACGCCAGCTCAGCTGCCCATTTTGGGAGCCATGGCAGGGTAGCCTTGGCTGGGGATGACCTGTGTGTAGCTCGGCTGGCACAGGGGGACCCGCTGTTCACATTGTGCCACGTTTCTCAGGGGAGATGCAGCCGGAGCTGCGAGGTCCCACCGTCCACTTCTGGAGTCTGGCGCTGGGGTGGCCTGCTCACTAGCTTGGGAATTTGGGCATGTTACCTGGTTTCCTCATCTGGAAAATGAAATAAGAGTGCCCCCTCCCCAGGGCAGTTGAGAAATGCTGACTCACTGTGAAGACCTAGCACACGCAGGCAATGACAATGTTACCTCTCACCAAGGAACAAAGTGGGCTCCGCCTCTGAGGCCTGAAGACAGGGACAATTCTGCAGACTCATCCCCAGCCCGGGAGCACGTGTGTTCACAGAAGCTGGCTCCATGGTCCACAGGAAGAACAAAGACTTGTGTTCCAAGGATGGATTTTTTTTTCAAAAGGGAAATGTAAGCCTCTGACTCACCTGGCATTCGCAGAGCAGCCTCACACAGAGACAAATGGAGGTGGGCGGCCGGGGACCACGAAGGAACAATGGGACAGAAGTACAGAGAGGCACCAGCTTCTCCAGGAGCCTCTGCTTTCCCAAGGGCAGGCTGACCTAAGCTTGTTGGGGCTCCAGAACTCCCCCCCCCCCCCGCCACCGCCAAGGTCCCACAAGGGATCCTGACAGGCTTCGAGCCTCAGTTTCTCTGGTGGAATAAAAACAGCACTGAGCACTGTTGTGCTGGTGAGGTGCAGGTGGTCCCCACAGAGCAGTGACTCAGATGAAGACAAGTGGTGACCCAGGCTAACTTGCTAGTGCAGGTCGTCTCTCCCTGCTGCCGAGAGCAGAGCAGGTGTTGGGCTGGGGCCAGGTCGTTCTCCGGAGACACGGGCAGATGCTGGGAAGTGGCAAGGGCTGGGGAGCCATGTCACCTGCTCCCAGGCAGTGCTGGCTCCGTCCTGTCCTCAGCAAGGGGGAACCCTGGCTTTCCTGATCTCTGCTCAGTAGACAACCTGAGCCCCGGCCACCTCCTGCACAGTGACTCTGGTTATTTCTCTTCCATGGAACAAAGAGCCAGCTTGCTAGGAAAACCCAGTTTCTAAGTAGAAATACCTGCTTTGTTCTTGCTAAATGATTAGCAACCTGGCGCTCTCTCTCTCTCTCTCTCTCTCTCTCTCTCTCTCTCTCTCTCTCTCTCTCTCTCTCTCTCTCTCTCTCTCTCTCTCTCTCGAGACCCAGAATTCTCTTCAGTGCGGCAAGGGTGTAGGTGTGTGCACAGCAGAGCTAGGAATGGTGGTGGTGCAAGTATGTGATCCGAGCATTTGAGAGACTGGGGTTCAAGGACAATCTGGGCTACAGATGGAGGCCTTGTCTCAATGAAAACCCAAACCACCAACCAACTAACCAACTAAACAAACAAACAAAAACCCTAACCACAGCAAACCAAAACAGATGCATAAAAAGCTACCTAAGAGTCTCCTTTCTTCTGTGGATTCCTCCGAAGGCAGCCATGTCTTCTGGGACACACAGTGTGTGAACTGTGTACCAGAAGGCATTTGAGCCCTGGGCTGGGCTGGTTGCACTGCACGGGCCTGGGGATGTGGGATTATTGGATGTCAGGGTGACTGAAGATACAGTTAGAAAGTCACAGGATAGCCATGGAGAGGGGCGTTTCCATGGTGAGGAGACATACAGAGGGCCAGGGAAGGCTGGGGGCTGTTCTCAGCCTGTGGCCATGGTTAGGGTTAGGGATGTTTGTGGAATCATTTCTTCAAGAGATGCAGGCTCTTGCTGTGAGGATGGAAACCGGTCTGCCCTATTGGGTTGGGAGAGGGGAGTCAGGTGTGACCCCGAGACCCTCCCATCTATGCTGCAAGCCTGCATCTCAGAGCTTGCAACCCTGACCTGCAAAGTTCGCCAGCAGGTGTCCAGCCTGGTCTCTGCAGGTCTTCCAGAGGTGGCATTTAAAGAAGCTCCACAGTGGCCTGTGGTGGGGACTTCAAACACTGCAGTCAAGTCCGTCTCTGCTCTCAGACGCTTCTGGGTGCATAGAAATTCTCAAATGTCAGCCAGCCAGCATGCAGCGGGCATCCCAGCCTGAGAGGCATTCACCCCAGCACCGTGCCGCAGATGAAAGTGGCTGATATACCATCTAACCACAACGCAATCAGAGCAGGAAGCACTCACTCTGAATTAGCCATTTTGGTGTATTATCCTAATAGAGTATTATTTTTAAACTACCACAATATTTTAATTACATTCTCAGCATGAATCATTATGTACCTTGGTGAAAGCACTTCTGACTGTAATTGCACCCCGGAGTCCTATGATATAGTGGATGAACTTCACCGGAGGAGAGTGACACAGGGAGCCGGGAGCACTCCCTGACATCCCTGAAGTCCCTGCGACCTGCTTCCCCTTCTCCATCTCTTCCTCCCTCCCTCCCTCCCTCTCTGGTCTTTTCATTCAATAATCTTTGCTGAGCACCCCACTCTCTCTTTCAGCCCCCGAGTTCCCATCAGACCTTAGGCTCTGCTTGGAGCTTGTCTGAACAGAGGGTTTCACTTCTGGAGGGCAGATGGCAGAGTTGGGGGCTGGTGGAAGAGTGACCTGGGGTGCTCTTCCAGCACAGGTGTATCTGGATTGATATTTCCCCGGGGAAGCTGTGAGGATACCAGATCTGTCCCATCAAGAGATCCTGGAGACAAGAGGAAGCTCTAAGCCCTCCCCTGAGTCATTTCCCATTCAGGCCCAGTGTGGCTAAGTGTTAGAGCACCTGCCGGTGCCATTGCCAAAGGACTTGTGAGCTTAGTGTAGAAATCAGCACAGTTCAGGCAGCAGCTGTCCGGCCCCACCTCCGCAGTCTCCATGGCCAATCGAGCACCATTTCTGCTGGGCCATTCAGGCAAGAGGCTCCCATTCATGATTCCATCTGGGTAGCGCAGGGGCTGGACACCAGGGAGAAGTCTGCCAATCCCCCGAAGAGCATCCCGAGGATGTCAGCTTGCAAGATGCCCTCAGAGCAAGGGGACTCCTGTGTCCCTGCGTCCCCTCCCTCCCCAGTGTGGCTTACTTGCCTCTCAGGATGTCCCGAGAACCTCAGCCCACATGGGCCCTGGACTGGCTGCCTGGGATGCCAGAACACCTCTCCCTGACGCAGGGGCTCCAAACTACTAATCCAGCCTCCTTCCTCAGAGGTGCTGCGGGCCTGGCCATGGCTCCTAAGAGAGCACTTGGGCTGAGGAGATGATTCAGCAGTCAAAGGTGCTTGCTTACAAAGCCTGCTGGTCCAGGGTTCCATTCTCCAGTAGCCACATCAAAAGCCAGATGCATAAGTGGCACAGGTATCCGGAATTTGTAGTGGCAAGAGGCTCTGACATACACACCTCATTCTCTCTCTCTCACTCTCTCTCAAATAAATAAAAATATTTTGAGTTGGGGAATATAGCTCAGTAATAAGAATGCCTACCTATCATACGTAAGGTTATCGGCTCAATTCCCAGTACCAAGGGCAGTTCTAAGAGAGAACTTCCACAAGGCCCCTCAGCCAACCCCAACCTTGCTGCCTTGGTCTTCTATAAGAGCTAGTCCCCAGGGTGGACCTCAGGGTCCAGGGAGGCTTTGTGCGGAGGATCAGAGAAGGACACTGGGTGAAGAGGTCATGGTGCCCTTTGGAAACACTGCTACAGGATGCCACCCAGGCCCCACCCAGGGGCCCAGGGCAGAATGCTGGGAGCCCTCATCACTAAAGGAAACCCAACCTGAAGAAGCTCCTTCTCAAACCTTCCAGTTCCCATCGCCTCATGCTTCGGCTACAGGAAGGAGCCCCTCAGGACTAATAGCTCCCAAGCAACCAAGGCTTCCGGGCTAACTCTGGGTCCCGTATTCCTAGGCTGGGGACAGCAATCATCTGGAATGTGTGTTTCAGGGAGCCAGGCCAGGTGGGTGGAGAAAGGATGAATGACTGTTATGACAGGTGCTCCACAGACCAAGTGTCCACGGTTTCCAAAGCAGATGTGACCAGAAGCCAAGATGCAAGGACACATTATGTTCTCTTGGTCTGGGAGGGTGTTTTGCATTGTTTGGGGTGACTGTGGGGTCCACAGGCCTGAGCTTTTCATCTCTTCTCCCCACCTTCCTCTGTTTTATTGTGATGGAGTTGTCTTCCCAGGGGGCTGAGATTAGCACCGTGCCCAGCAAGCAGCATGGGAGTGTCCTGCCTTCCTAGTGAGGTCCTACGCCCTGGAGAGGGTGCTGAGCAGTTTCAGAAACTCCCAAGTAGTTCCCTTCAACTCTTCTTTCTCCATATTCAGGAGGACCACTTCTTGGAGCCCACAGTTCACTGACAAGCCGGAGAGGGTTCTTTTCCCCTGTGTGTGGTGCCCAGCGTCTCCCCATGGCTGGCTCTGCAAGGAGAAGGAAAGGGAAGCCGCTGTCCCCTACTTTACTACAGGGCACCAGGGCTTCACTCCATTCCTGCCGCCAGCTTCTCCAAACCCCCAGTGGGGCCAAGAGCTGACAGCTGCCTTCTCTGCGCTGCACTGCCAACTCCGACTCATCTCGGGCACCTGTTCGGAGACACCTGCGAAGTGGTGTCCAAATGGAAAGGGGCATTATGGTACCTCGAGCCCTGAAATGCCACTCTGGGTCACTTTGCTAGGACAGGCCTAGCCCCTGGACTGTCTCTCCTGACTCCTTAGAAAAGTAAGCCATGAGCATATAAACGTCATGGCTGAGCCCTTCTTCCCCTTACTCTGAGGGGGTGGTAATGGATCCCAAGCCTTTGAAACAGGACACTGGAACTAACTCGTACGTTGAATCTTTTCCTCTCTTATTAGCATGTAGAGTGTGTGTGTGTGTGTGTGTGTGTGTGTGTGTGTGTGTGTGTGTGTGTATAAGGTTGTGGGTGCATAAGTGTGTGAGGCCAGAGGTCAGAGGTCAACAGCAGTTGTTTTTCTCGGCTGCTTTCCATTTTATTTACCAAGACAAGGTCTCTCATGGAACCACAGTTCTTTGATTCTGGGGAACACTGGGTAGCCAGCAAGCCCGGGGATCTGTCTGACTCCATCTTGGCGCACTGGGACTGGGCGGGGAGTTCTGCCGAGTATTTATGGGGGGCTAGGGATCCCAACTCAGGTCCTCCAGCTTGTGTGGCAAGCACTTTACCTCAGCCCCATGGAGTCTGTCAGGCAGGGACACCACCAGCGGAGCTCGCCTCCCAAGCTGTCTGATGGCACTATCTTGGTGAACGCTTGGGACACAGAGCCTCCTGATGATCCCAGTGTCCTGCACCCGCTCACACATCTGTCCATCTTAGCCCTGGTCTGGTCCTGTCTCAGTGGTGCTGTCTGGGTCAGGGGTCACCTCTCCTTGGACCTCCTTTTCCTGGACTGTGGGAGGGGCAGGTCCTCAGGTTGACCCTGGTCGTTCTACCACTCCTCATAGAACAGACCCACGGGCAGAGTGAATCAGTGAGAACTGGGGGGCTGCGGTGTGAGCAGGCAGGGGCAGCCACACAGCCCAAGCCACCCCTGCTGGAGTGACAGCCACATCGCATACAGATGGAGCCCTGGCGGCCCCTGTCCTGCAAAGGCACATGGTGGCCAGAGGCTGTGTGAGCAGGAATGGAGTCAAGGGTGGCACACAGGGGCCCCAGGAAATGGTCCAAGGGGAACTTGGCAGCCTTGTTTGTGGGCATGTCTCCTATGACTACATATTCTGATTCACGGGGTCCTGGGAAGTGTGCCTGTGTTGTCTTGGGGACAAGAGAACAACGAGGGTGGAGGGCTGAGAAGCTAAGGAAGTCAGCAGCAGGGCAAACCCAGAGACCAAGGGGACTCGGGCAACCGCCCCTCCTCCCATCAATCCTCTCTTCTCTGCATTTCCAGGTGGGAAGTTGAGTCTTAAAGGACCAGACTAAGTGACAAAAACCTCCACAACTGAAAATCCATGTGAAAGCCATAAAGTGGGAGCTGGTAACCTTGAAAGTCCTAGAAAAGACGACTTCAGGCCACAGCACTGCCCACTGTTCCTTCGACAACCTGCACCCCTGATTACACAGGAAGGGACCCTGGTGATTAAGTGAGATGGCCCCCATAGCCTCGTGCTATTTGAATACTTGGTCCCTAGCTGTTATCAGTCTAGGAAAGTTGTTGAGCCTTTGGAAGGTGGAGCCTTGCTGGAGGAGGTGTGTCACTGGGGGCAGAGCTTGGGATTTTATAGGCCAGCTCACTTGTTAGTGTGGGCTACCTTACTCTTGCTGCTTCCTCCCAGCTGATGTGAGCCAGGCTGCCTGCTCAGGCCTGGCACGCTTTGCCCCCTCTGGAAACTATAAGCTAAAACAAACCCTTTCTTTCCACAAGTGGCTTCTGGTCAGGATTCTTCCTGGCATTCAAGAAATCTTGGCCTAACCTTACATCACAGGTAATTGCAGCAATAGGATTGTCTGAACATGAAGACAAAGGCTGTGAATTCCTTATGGAAAAGTAATAAGGGGATGACTAGACATTAAAATCTATCTTCAAGGCTACAGTGATTAAAACTGGAGAGACCAAAGAATCAAGCAAGAAAGAAGTATGTGTATATGTTCAGGTATTTACTATATGATAAAGATGACATTTTAAATAAATATACAAGACACTGATTTTTTTTTCAAGACTTAGCAGTCCAACTGGAAAAAACAAATGTGTATTTATGCTTTTTACTGTAAACCCAAAAGAATTCCATAACCAAGAAATCTTTGCCAGGTTTACAAAAAAAAATACTAGAAGAAAAAAAGGGTAGAAGTGCTTTTCATACTCAGGGTGAGAAAAACAATATACGACCTGGAGTCCATAAATTAACAGATTGCTACTGGCACAGTTTCCCCATCTTCAAGCAGTCTGATGGAGACATGTTTGATAAGCGATAACCCACATATACAGGAAGTGGTTTGACAGTTCTGACACCGTGTGCTTGCAATACCACGACAGTCAAGGTGATAACCTGCCCATCAAATCCAAAGTCTCCTCCTGCCTGTGCGATCACACACGAGACAAACCAAAGTGCTGTCTGTCACTGAAGATCAGGGTGCTTTTTCTAGAATGTTCTATAGACAGATGAACAGTGTATATACTCTTGTCTCTTTTCTTTCAAGTCCAAGAACTGTTTTGAGATGTTCCATGGTATTGTGTTCATAATTTGTTTCCTCCCTCTTTTTCTAGAAAAATGCTTCTCTACATGGGTACACCATACTTCATCCACTGATGGACACGAAGACACAGAGCACTTGATGACAGCAACCACACTTCTTCCCTGAGTTCCTACCTAGAAGCCTCCAGATTCCCTGAACCTCACGGTTGAATCCGATCATCCCTTATAGCTGTCCAGTGTCTCCCCAAGAGGCCACCTGCTTCCATCCCCCCAGGAGTTCTGGGGGGCTCTGATTTCTTCTCATACTCACTAACACTTGGCTCTGTCTGGTTTTTATTTTCATTAGTACAGCAGTCTAGGTGGGTGTGGTGGGATCTCAGTGGCTCTAATATGCATTTTCCTAGTGATAAATGACTGGATAGCTTTACAGTGCCCATTCCCTGTTAATATAACTTTTTGGCGAAATAACTATTGAAACCTTTGGCCTGTTTTTAAATTGAGTCATTTGTCTTTTTATTATCGAGTTCACGAATTCTTTATGTGTTCTGGATGCAAGTCTTTTACAAATATTTCCCCAGGCTGTGGCTTGTCTTTTCACTAGCAGTAAGTATCCTTTGAAGGGCAGAAAGTTCTTAATTTTGATGATGTCAAAATTTGTCACTTTTCCCCTTTATGGATTATGCTTTTGATGTCACACTCAAGAAATCTTTGCCTAACCTTATATTAAAAAACTGAACATTTTGAATTACAAAAAGGAAGGGGAACAAAGAAATAAGACAAATGACTAACTGGGTCAAAATATTTGAGTTCACACTGCAAAGTGCTAATTTGTCTAGAAGAGAAAGAACTTCTGCACCATAATAAGCAGGAGGCCAGCCATCTAGAAGAAGAAATCCCCAAGGGACACCAGCAGACAGGCCATATACGAACATCTCACACCCAAGCCCCCAACTTCACCTCACAACCAGGGAAATGCAGATCAGGACTAGACTGAAGTACCCAGCTCCGCGCTCAGCTCATCAGGGCGAAAAGTAGTCATTTTCTTCTGAGGCTGACAACTGTGCAGGAAGGCCTGTTCCCTCAGTATGGGAGGCCCGCTGCTCACACGGAAACTTTCTGGAAACTTGATAACCACAACCAGATTTCATTTGTGTTTGCTCCCCTGCTGCCTCAAGCCATCCTGCTGAGAGATCACTGGGAAGAGGCTGTGGTGTAAGGAGCACCACTCACTCGTCTGGGCCCTGCCACCTGTGGCCGTCTGCTTCTCTGAAGGTGGATATGAGGAAAGCTGAAGTCTCTCAGAGGTGAGGGGAGCTATGGCAGCCACCTGTCAGGTTCCCAGGCGGAGCAAGAGAGGGCTGTCTAATGGTCTGTCAGGAGCCCTTGGAGACCTGGGGCCATTTATAGAATCAGGCACTACCGACAAATACTCTTTCAGCTTTGAAAACTGGTTTTTAGTCTGATGGACAGACTCACCCTAACAAGAGGCTGCCAACTCTCAAAGAAGCCCTCTGTCACCCTACCACCTGGAGGCTCCATGACAAAGCCCACAGCCCCAAAGAACTTGAATTGCTAGTGTTTAGCGGTGAGATGAGCCAGAGCTGCTGGAACTCCTGAGTCATGAAAGAAACAGTGCCAAGCCACCATGAGGATGGCGAGTGTGGCCCTCAAAGGGGGCATGCCAGGCTGCCGTCCATGGCTGGCACCTCCTGGGCTTTGTGATGGAGTCCTTTGATACCCTGGGCATGCAGGGACTGGGACAGCTCCTCACCGGTCATGGTTGGAATGAGCAGGTTGTAGATGCTGGAAGACTCTGTGCCCTCCAGCAGAGGACCGTGAGAGCCAGAGGGGTGCCAGACTATCCTTACCCTGCCGGGAGGAGGGTGTAAGATCAGAGCATTGGCTCTGAGGGGGCATCACTTGAGTGGGGAGGGGCATTGCAGAGCTCACAGTTCTGCTCTTCCCGCGAAGACATCCTTGTTCGGGAAATGTTCCTTTGCTCAGAAACCTACAGCTGCGCTCCCCACTCCCCACGGCCACTCCTTAGCTGCTGACACGCCAAGCCGCACAGATTTGCGACTGTGTCCCCCCCTCTGTGTGGACAATCCACCTTCATTCCTCCCTGGTTCCTGATCACCCAGGGGCACCCCTTCCTCTGCCCCCAGCAAGGCCCATGGGTCTCCTCGCTGGTCATTATGCCCCACATGAATCATGGTATTTTAAGGTTTCGTTTAACACATACAGATCCTTCAAACAATAAAAGGAATCCGCAAGCAGCTTTGGAATCTGGAAATCTTTCTTAACATAGAAATGGGATTCTTAGTGCACTGCACGGGGAGAACAGAACGGAGCAGCAAGTCTGACAACATAATTAGGAGATTGTTACCGGGAGGGAAAGGCATTCTTTCCTCGGCTCTTATTCTCTCAATAAGATTATTCTCCCTGAATAGCTAATCAGCTTTCTCCAGCTTCCCAAATCCTGGCTTGAGCTGCTCTCCTGGTTCTTCCTGCTCGCTAAATGGCAAACAGTGACACCTCGGAGGGGAGAATTCAAGTGTTAACGGAATGTGAGCAAACAGCACGCTGGAGGGTGCGGAGAGAGAGGTCTCCAGAAGATTAGCAGCAATTTAGGAAGACGGCACTGTCACACCTGGGTTGACAGCAGCTGACAGGGTCTGTTGATCTCTGCTCCCATCTCAAATTTGAGTGTCACGTTTCAAGAGAGAAGAGAGGAGTGAAATCGGCTGCTTCCGGAAGGGAATCCAGTTGATTGCAGAGCCCTGTTTATGGCACTCAAAGCCAAGAGGCAGGGGTGGGTGGGTGGGAGTGAGGGCCGGCCCACCCATGCCCCTGGACAAAGTGAGGTCGGGGTCAGGCAGTCACGTGCCCAGAGTACCTCCCCTCCGAGGCCTGTTTCTCTGGGTGGCCATGCCCATCCTGCCTGAGCCGCTTCCGGAAGGGAGGGGGTGTTCCCAGAAGATCACTGGGATCCTGTGGAAACCACTCTTCTAGACAGACTGGGTCAGAGACCCGAGGGCAGGGGCTTAGGTAGAGGCCCAGATGTGGTGGAGACCACTACGAAAGATGCTGAAATGGACCTCGGCTCCCCTCCTTCCCCCCAGGCAGGGCTAGGGGGAGGAAGTCCGCTCCCAAGGTCATCACTACAGGCTCCACTGCTGTCCAAGTCATGGAGGATCAGGGAAGATGGACCGTCTCGCTCCTGAAGACCTCCTGTCCACATGGACACTCAAGCTCTTCTTTCAGGCTCACGGGAGGCCAGAGACAGCACCCTCCTCAGATTCCTGGAGGCTGAAGTGCTCCCCTCTCAGGTTCACAGTTGAGCCAATGGCCTCGGGCTTGTGTTCGACACATGGCCCCTCAGCCAGAGGGACCGGAAGACAGTTACCAGGGTCTGGCTGGGAGCCACACTCCTCAAATGTGAGCCTCGCCCTCTCAGAAGACCTTAGTGGGAACTGCGGGAATATTGCAAACCAGACGTGGGAAGCGGTGCAGTGGGAGTGTGGGGGTCGGTGTCTCGCTCCCCCCACCTCTTCTCTCCACTGCCTCTAGCTGGAGCAGAGGCGGCCTTCGCTCTTCCTCTGGCCTGACAAGGGCAGGTGTCAGCTGCTCCCCGAAGAACCTCTTCATGCTTATTTGAGTGACAGAGAGCTGGCACCCAGGCCTTCTTTCTGTGTTCTGAGCCCAGTTTCCCCAAGAAGAATGTCTCTGAGACTGTGGTGGCAGGCTGGAGCCCAGCCCAGCACATCTGCCCTCCCACAGTCACAGGCCCTGCCAGGGCGCTGAGGCCGACGCTTGGGTGCACATCACGGCTGTCACCACCCCAGAACACACGCACACTCATGCGCCCATCAAGACAACAGCTGCCTCCTGTCCAGAGCCTCTCTTGCCCACTGGTCGGTCACAGAGACCTTGCCCGGCTGTGGCCTGAGAGACGCCTCGGGTGTGGCCGTGGGACCCCCCTTCCAGGCAGCACGGGCCTCGCATTCTCCCACCTGCCAAGGGACCACCTTGGAGGTTTGTGAGGAACCAAGGGCGGCTGCACTTGTGGAGGCTCTCATTCTTCTTCCCACCCAGGCCTGGTCCCAGGTGAGCCACCAGAACCCCGAGGAAGCATGTCTTACAGGAGGGCTGGCACAAAGAGGCTTTTGCAGTCAGGGCAGGTCCACGGATGCTGTCAGCTTCAGGCCCTGCTTGGTGAGGCAGTGTGGCACTCGTTTCCATGGGTGGCTCAGTGATGTCAAAGTCTGAGGTCATGTGCCCGTGTTTCCCTAGAACCACTGAGATGGCCACAGAGCCTGGAAGCTCCCAGACCCAGGAACCAGCTTCCAAGAAGTCCAAGGACATCCCTCACATTCCTCCTCCAGTCATCTCCTTCCACCAGCTAAGTTTTGAGTCTCCAGACAGGGAGACACCTGGGCTGATGGACGCCAACGCTGGTGGCTCAGGAAATAAAATTCAGGCAGTGTCAGGTGCTGTTCTGGAGGTGGCAGTGTCCCTTCCCAGCATGCCTCTGGCATGCCCTTGTCTTTGACCGTTCTTCCAGAGCAACTAATATTAGATTATTCAAGCGACCTAGAATTCTCTGCTATGGGATTGTCCCAGATGACAGTTGGGCCTTGTTTTTGGTGAGCAGGCAGGTCAACACCAGTGTCGCACTGGAGGCTACCCTGTGTTGGGACTATGTGGAAGGAACACAAACTTGAACCCCCAGCATGATCTGGCCACATCATCCCCTGCTGATGTGAACACATGGCCATCTGAGTCCAAGCAAGACCAAGCAAGTGGCCTTTGACCCCTGAATGGGTCCAAGATTCAGCCTGGAGGGCACACGGCCAAGAGGTGGCTTTCTGACTTGCAGGTGTCGAGGCCCCTTCTGAGTCTCCATGAGTGTCCTTGCCTAGTCATGGACCTCAATGCTACAAGGACTCTGGGGCTAAGGTCCCAGACTGTCCTCTGCTCACAGGGTCCCCTGTTAGCTGGAGAAGAGAGTCCAGCTGCCAGGCCAAGTCATCTATGAAGAAACCATGGTGACAAAACTTCTGGCTTGTCTTTAAGCTGCAAGGGGTCCCGAGTGCCTGTGGGATCTGTGGCTCTTTCTCATCGGTATCAGAAATGCTTTTGAATTTCATCTAAAAGGTCTGGGTAAGTAATCGCCACACAAGTGTGAGTACTTGAGTTCTGATCCCCAGAATCCACTCGAGAAACTGGTCGCTGAAGTACTGTCTCAAATGGTGCAGACAGGAGAACTTCCAGGAGACTGGAAGCTGGTGAGCTAGCTAGCTTGGCGCACAAGAGAGGAAGAAGGCAAGGAAGGCCTGACATTTTCCTTTGTGGTGGTTGAGTCCTCAGCTGGTGGGATCTGGTGGGAGAAATGTGTCGCTGGTGGCGGGCCTGGAGATTTTATATTCTAGTCTGGTTTGCAGTACTAGCTGGCTCACTCTTGCTGCTTCCTCCCTGCTCGTGTGGAGATCCGCTTTCCTTCCACAATGAAAGTACCTTCCTTGGATGCAGTAAGCCCTTGTAAACCCTTCACTGCTGTTGCTTTAAGCGTTTTGTCCCAACAACGAGAAAGTGACTGCCACATCCTTTGACCTTCACATCCTCATGTGCATAGGCTTACACACACACACACACACACACACACACACACACACACACGCTACAAAAAAGTCATTTGAAAATGAAGAAACAAGAGCCACACATACGGCCAAGTCTAGGTTTCAACATACAATGTGGGAGGGGTTCTCTAGACTAGAAAAGGGTCCCAGACATAGGGTACCCCTAGCTGGGTTTCTGCCTCCTCCTTGGCTGAGTGAGAGCTGAGTAATCTGCTAACTAATTGTTAGTGTGGAGAGATGCTTTGTCCACAGGGAGACCCTTGGTTATAACACAGAGGATGACCTGATTCTCCACACTTAACACGAATCTCCAGGGAAAATCTTCTCATCAACCGCTCCTCAGTTTTAATCAATTGCTTATTATTCCCCAGCAGACTGTCTCCATTATTCTGCCAAGTGAAGTAATTATGAGATGCCCCACTGAGCGTGGCTGGCAGGACCTGTGCAGGAGGCCTGTCCTTCCCCAGACATGGAACCCACGCCCACCAGTGGAGTATGTGGACACCACATGTGGACACCAGTGAGTCTTCCACACCAGGTTGCTCAGTATTGCTAGCCAGCAGGGTGAGGCACTGAGGGGTGGGCCTGGACTGTGAGCATCTTCTCACTCTTCCTCCTCTGTGAGTTCATGGTTGGGTAGCTGCCCGGGAGCTCTGAACAGCACCACTCAGGACAAAGGCTGTGATTGCAGGGTCCACTTTCCAGGTCACTTTGTACCAAAGTTCTACATCCAGGGAGAGCCTATTTAAGGCCAGCGGCAGTTGGCAGGACTGCTTGGAGCTGAAGTGTAAAGGCTGCCTCCTGGAGGCCCACTGTGGGTGCCAGTTGTGATCACAGGGGGCAGGGGCTTATGGGGCAGGAGGCAGGCCCTGACTCAGACTGAGTGAGCCCACACCCTCCAATGCAGACAGGTATCTGAATCAGGCTGGGAAGCATTCCACCTGCCCCTGTCACAGAGAAGGTACAGTGTCCACAGATGTCAGCAAGTAAAAAGACATGCTGAGATGCCTCTCACGCTGCTCCCCAATACTGCACGTGGGGGCAACAGGGTGATGGCCACTGGCTGCTCAGACCACTCCCGACCAGCTCTTGAGCTCAGAGCACGTTTCCCATGTGAGAGATCGCCACAGTGCTGCTCTTGATGCTCTCATCAGTCTGGCACCCACTGACCCCCAGGGCAGCCGCTTGCCCTTTCTCTGGCTGCCTCCTTCTGTGCCTGGTCCTCCCTGCATGCCGCCCATCTGCAGACAGCTCCCAGCCTGCCTGATGGCTCTCTCCTGAGAACATCCAAACAAAATCTCTGCTAGCTGAGGGCTCACCTGACTGGACCAGGCCCTGGACCAAACATACTCTCTCTGATCATGTGAGTGTCCCTTGTATGGGGGCGTGGTGACACCTGCCAGGACATCTATCTCAGCCCAGGTGTCTCCCTATCTGGAGACTTTAGCTGGTGGAAGGACATGACTTGAGAAGGAACGTGAGGCATGTCCTTGACCTGATGACTGAACCGATATCTCACTGCCCATTGGAAGGGAAAGGACTCCACGGTGTGCGTGGGAGAGGATATGGCCAGGCCATCCCAGAGCTCTCTAACGACATACCTTAGAATCATCCCAGCTCCAGCTACCAAAGCTCCACGCAAAATGGAACTCAGGTCTGTGCATCTGCGGCTGAGAAGTGCTATGTCCATCGAGAGACGCACTGCCGAGCTGTCAACAGTGCTGGTCTTTTGGGCACCTAGGAAGATCTTGAAGACTCCCAGGGATGGGAAGACCATCTCTGACAATCTCTAAGCTCGAGTTTTTCAGCTCTTTCCTGCAGGAGCTGGTCTGACTCGAGAAGTGCCCAGCGGTAACAGGACATCCTGAGTTTCTTCCCTTTACCCAAGTCCCTGCTCACTTTCCCTATGACATGGAACCATTACCTGAGATCACATCCACCTGACAATTCAACCACACAGTGTGTGTGACCTGAAGGTTTTCCGCTCTGATGATTAGTCCCAGACCCTGCCTCTGTTGACCTTACCACGCTCAGGATGCTGCATGAGTCCAGAGGTATGGTAACAAGGACTAGAGTGCCAGCAAGAATTCAAATGTTTTCTTCATTTTCCATTGACATTCTGGTGGTCCTGGGCCTTGGGCCTGCTAGGCAAGAGCTCTACCACTGAGCAATACCTGCAGCCCCCTTCTTACTTTTAATTTGGAGAGAGGGTTTCACTAAGTTTCTTCTGGAACGTGTGATCCTCCTACCTCAGCTTTCTGGGTAGTTCAAATTATAGGTGTGGACCACCAGGTTTGGCTATTTTCAGCTTTTTGACAAATAAAAATTATGTATACTGCTGGGCATGGTGGCCCACATGCCTTTAGTCCCAGCGTGTGAGTTCGAGGACACCCTGAGATTACATCGTGAAATCCAGGGCAACCTGGGCTACAGTACTAACTTGCCTCGAAAAAAACAAACAAAAAAAACCCCTGCATATTTATGGAGTACAGCATGTTGCTTTGAAATCCTGAAATGTATGTATGTATGTATGTATGAATGTATACATGCATTGTGAATAGATGTGCACAGCTAATCAGCATACCCATCTGCACAGGGAGAAATTGGAAGATGAAATGAGTTGGGGAAATTCCCATGGATTCTTGGAAGTCTTCCAGATCTGGGGCTCAGAGCTCGGAGCAGGGGAGCAGCCATCTTCCCAGGGAAGGGTCACCTAGCATATACCAACGCCCACACTTGCTATCCATGGAGACACATGGACCCCTCCGCTGGCTCCAGAGCACAGGGAACCCTCTGGTTCTGACTCTGCTGCCCCAGCAGGGGCTCCTTTCTGGAACTTACCACTTGTCTTCCACCTGCCCGGAAGCTGCCAAGAAGCAAGGCCAGCCCTGGGGCACCTGTGCCTCACACCTGTGGGCTAAACCTGCCAGTCAGGCTCAGCATCTCTAACTGTTTTCTTCTGTAGCATTTACCTAAGTTTTCAAAATGGGTTCTTTTTAATAGAAGCCCGAAAAGTCATTTTTCAGCTGACAATGACAATCTTCTACCTTGGCAGCTACAAGAGCCTGCGGGAGAAGCAGAGGCCTGTGGGAGAAGCAAAGGCCTGCGGGAGAAGCAACCCGTAGAAGCTACACAGAGTTCTACCTGGTCAGCCCAGAGCTGGGGCTCTCCAAAGCACTGACCACAAGTGCAAGTGTCAATGCCTGTGACAAGCTGAGGTCTTGTGGATCCTCACCACCATGGCTGTTCTAACCATGTGGGCCACTGCTGAGAAAAAAAACGCAGGGACGAACCCACGCCATGGACACAGGACAATGTGAGCAGAAGCTCGGGGCAAAACGGAGCAAGCAAGAAGCCTGCAGGAATGTTAGAGGACCCAGAGTTTTACGTAAAGAAGATGGCAGTAGGATCGGAGTCCCAGGGCACAAAGCAGTGCGTGGCTGCAGCCTCACAAAATGGGGTACTGATCTCAACAGAGAATTCACGGAGGAGGAAACACAAAATGGCCTTGACTCATCTAAGAAATTGCTCAGCATCCTTAAGAATCAGGGAAATGCAAATCAAAACCACAATGAGATACCATCTTACCCCTGTCAAAATGGCAATCATAAAGAAAACCAACAACAATCGTTGCTGGCGAGGATGTGGGGAAAAAGGAACCCTCATTCACTGTTGGTGGGATTGCAAACTTGTTCAACCACTATGGAAAGCAGTGTGGAGACTCCTGAACAGAATGGACATAGAACTGCCAATGGACCCAGCTATCCCTCTACTAGGCATCTATCCACAAGATGTCACATCTCGACGCAGAAACATATGTACAACTATATTTATGGCAGCTCAATTCATAATAGCCAAGAATTGGAATCAACCCAAATGCCCATCCATGGAGGAATGGACAGCAAAACTGTGGTATATTTACATGATGGAATTCTACTCAGCTGAAAGGAAAAATGACATATCGAAATTTAGGAAAAAATGGTCTGACTTTGAGCAGATCTTACTAAGTGAACACTCAAAAGATCAGAGAATTGAATGCCACATATTCTCCCTCATATGCGGTCCTTAACCAGGATAACCGTAAATTCTATGCAGACTAGTAGAAATAATTGAGAGGTTATGAATGAGCAATAAGGGATAGGGGGAGGGGAATGGCTTAAGCATGAGGCTAAACCAAATTAGGTTCAAAAACAAAATCCTCACGAGCATACTGTAACCTATTTAGCAAGTAGTGGGCGTTGACTGGCAAGAGGGGCCATGAGTAGCAGGGGAGAGAGAGTCTAAGCCTGTGAATAATTGATCAGTCTGACAACCCCTGGTCCCAGCCACCGGTTCCTCCCTTACTGAGCTGTTGACCAAAATGACCCATGAGGTTCCAAAAACAAGACAGAATTCTGTCAAGCTCTTGAGTGACCTCCCCAGGCCTGAGGCAAAACCCTGTTGCTAAAGAAACCACAGAATGCCATCAATCAGCATTGAGAGACCCTTCGAGGTCTGGAATGGTATCCACCCCCCAGATGGTAGTTAGTGCAGTGCTGGAAGGCACTGCACATGCTGCCAGGGGAAGTTGATCAACGACACTGGAGTAAACAGACACCACTGGCATGAAACACAGACTGTGGCCATGAGTAGGCTGACCACACCTCCTACTGGGAGAGAACAGCAAACCAAGAAAGGAGCATTAGTGCAATGGAGGAGCCTGGGCCTGGGAGAGACAATCAACAGCTTTTAAATTCAGCCAAATATTCCACTTAGTGAGGGGAAGCCTGTGACTGGAACTAGGGATTCAGGGCGATATGCACCTGATCCCGTACTCTTGGGCTCCCAAGAAAAGATGCACTATGGGACCAATTGATGGGGAGGCTACCAAAAATAGAATCTAGGTAATCCAGAATTTTCTCTATTTGTTAACCTATACTGATCTCACTCTCCGATGGAGATTGTGTTTGTATTTTTCAGGATGCAGCGAGAGAGTTGTGGCCCATCTAACCCTACCAACCGACTGTAGGCCAATAACTGAGATTCTTGCAAGAGATGAGCCACCACAGTCATACTGTGGAGGATCCATATGGAGCCCCGCGGAGAATGAGGGGATGAACAAGGGACCCACAGCCACAGCCATTCAATCAACACAAGATAAGTCAGGGTGACAGAAACCAACAATTTTCGACACAAAGACCCCTAGGCTCACAACATTAAAGCAGCCTTAATACTCACCCGCCACGACTCAGGGAACTGAGCGGAAGAGGGGGCAGAAAGATTGTGGGAGCTGTGGTGGGGGAGACTGTCAGAGGCATGGCACCCCTCAGTAACAACATACTAGGGCCAGGAGAACCTGGATGAATACTAGGCTATCCATGGTCCCCTGCCACAAGGACGGATCCAGACGACCCATAGAGGAGGTTATCCAGTGGAGGGGGGAGGGGAGGGCAGTGGGGAATTGGGTATAACAACTCATTGTTTGCCCAGTAAATAATGTAACTCATTATGGACAATAAATATATATTAAAAAAAGAAATATTGGGCAGCTTGCCACAATGGGGCTGCACTCTTCCTGTGCCCGTGTGGAGCCTTGGGCAGAAGACTCAAAGCTCTCAACCCAAACCACCTGGCTATGGGGAAAGTTGATGACCACAGGTGGGCGGTTCAGTTACCTCCTCCCGGTGCTGAGGGAAGGAGGAAATGTGACAAGATGTAATGTTGGTGAGCATGTCTCTATTCTTTAACAAGCTGCTGCTAACATTGCACACGTGGATGATTCCTGTGCTGTTTTACTACAAGTGTGTGCTTGGGTGTGTTTACACGGTTGCCATTATGAAGAGCTGACAGTCAGGGAGGATGTATCTGAGATGGTGGACGTGAAGACACACACATGAGAGGAGCAGGCTGGGGCCAAAAGCAAAGCCAGTGTCCTTCATCCTGCCTGGGACTCTGCCCCAGCTTCTCCTGATAAGAGCACCTTATGCCCGTCCTTACTTCTGTAAGGCTGCTTCCCAGGGAGGCAGGGGCTGCGTGCTCCTTCTGGAGAATTTGCTGGTGGTGGTGGGGGGCAGAGTCAATATTTGTCAGAAGAAGTGGCACAGAAAACAAGGTACATACCAAGAAAATGTCCCTGAGGTCAGTGTTACGGTGTGGGCGAATAAGCCCATGGCCATGTAGAAATGAAGATCTGGATAGAAATGTGTATCGTATTGCTTGTCTGTAATTTTACTCTAAAAGCCACGTAAGATCTGGGAAACCCCTTCCAGATCCCATCTCCATTAGTGGCTAGAAGATTATTTTAGAGTATGGAGTCCCTCCTGGTACCAGAAGGCAGTGTGTCTTTAAAAGGACAAAAAGACAAACAAATGATTCTTGACCCAAGAGCCTGTACTGATATAAGGGCTTGAATAACTGAAGACCCCGAGGGGACACAATGTCCCCTGCAGGAGAATTCTAAGGACTCGTCAAACAGCCTCCCCTCCCAGAAGTGGGATCCCTAGGGTGTGGGTTGGACGGGGAGCCCCTCACGCCTCCTCACTGGAAAGAACCCGCAAGCACACACCCACCAGCTGAGTCAGGCCACCAACAGTATAGACCTCATAAAATGAGGGCAAAGTTCGGTGGGGGAGTCTGGATAGACAAGGGTCAGGGACTTAAGTGGTCGCTCTCCATGTCCCCACCCTGCCCATCCACTCTGAAGCATCGCCATATTGATTTTGTAGGAAGCGAGGGAAGGCCTCGTCTGCTGAAGGCACAAGCAAACACAGAAAGCATTATTCTACACCCCAGATGCAGATGTGTGTGTCTGCTGTTCTCCACAGTGTCCCTTTCGTGACAAGGTTTTAGAATGTCTCAGCAGCAGCCTGAACTCATTCGGAGAACACACAAGAGAAGGTGCCACAATGGGCCTGTGCTTCTGTTGTCCCTCCTGGCGGCGGCACTCACAAGGGAACCTCACACCAGCCGGAGGGTGAAAACAAGACCCTGCATCAAGAAAGCTCCCCATGTGGCTAGCTCCATTCCTTATGCCTTGGCGCCTTCTGGAGGGTCGACTCACTCCCTTGCACTCAGACTCGACAGTAAGGGGTTAAAGCCCCCCCATTTCTCCCATGTACTGGACCTGGCATATTAATATTCAGGCCAGGAACAGCTTAAAATCACAGAGAACAGGAACACTCCCAATAGCTCAGTGGGAGGCAGAGGGTAAGTAGCTGCCAGTCACCCGAAATGTGCCTTTGTGCGCCCAGACAGCCTAACAACACACTGGTGGGGACCCCGTCACTCTGGTGCTTTGCAGACCTGGGGCTGCAGGGAGGGGAGGGAAGCCGACCCAGACATGGAGCAGAGCATACTTCAGGGATCAGAGTGCCAGGCCCAGCACTGCCAGCTAGAGAGACAAGGACAGGGGCCAGAAAGTGCTCCTACCCTGGCTGTCTTCCCCGGGAAAGAGTCGTGGCCTCCGGGGTTACATACACCATTCCAGGAAGGCATGGCCTGAACATCAGCCTGCTCTTCCCAGGCATCCTGATGTTGTCCAGGTCCTCTGACTATTTCCATCCATTACTCACGGGGGCCTGACATGCTTAAAGGGAACTGGCCAAGGCGTCGAGGACCCATGTGCTCTAACCCATATGCAAAGGCTAAAAAGATGGTTTTAAGAAAGTAGAGAGCAGACCAATGGTCACCAGGAAGGGGCTGGGGACTCGGGAGGCTGGGAGAAGCCAACCCTTGTGTTGTATGCATGAGAGAATGACTAAGTTCAGACAGCTGACTGTGTGTTAAAAAACCTACAAGGCAGGAGAGCAAGAGGCTTGAAACACAAAGAAATGGTGCCTGGAAAATGGCTTAGTGCAAACATGAGGGCCTGAGCTTGAATCCCCAGAAGCATGTAAGCGCCAGGGGGCTGTGGCAGTACACATCCGTAATACCAGCTCTCAGGAGGCAGAAACAGGGTTCCCCTGGGCAAGCTGGCCAGCTGGACTAGCCAAATCAGTGAGCTCTGGGTTTAGGGAGAGGCCCTGTCTCGATAGAATAAGGTGCTACCTCTGGTGGATTCTGCCATAAGCAGTACAGCAGGAAGAACAGTTTCCTAAGCTTTTTGGAGACCAGAGGATTTCATCATGAGTCCCAGGTGCTGGACACAGAGTTGTGGGATTTGATGTTTGCTCTGCTGGTTTTCCATCTTGCATCGGCCAAATCTTTTCTTTTCATGCCTCCATTCCTCTTTTTTGAAATGAGAATGTTTACTCTGTGCCATGGTGTGTTATTGGTATGTAACTTGTGTTTTGATTTCACAGGGCTTGCAGTTCACAGATTGTCTTGCATCTCAGGTGAGACTTTGGATTTTTTGACAGTGTTGGACTGGTAAAGACCACGAGGACTGAATACATTTTGGTTCATGGGCTGGTTGTGAGTCTATTGGGACCAAGGGCAGAATATGTAGGTTTGAATGCAAAAGGCCCCCTAGAGCCTCGTGTGTTTATGATTAAGCCTCCTATTTAGTTCACAGGTAGGAGGGCCTGGGAAGTGGAGCCTTGCTGGACAAAGTATGTCATTGAGAGTGGGTTTGGGGATGTGCTCGTTGCACAGAGCGAGTTCACGCTCTCTACTTCCTCCCTGCTAACGTGAAGATGTGATGCTCGCTCCTGTCATGGTTTCCTGCCCAGGATGAAACCTCCCCTCCAAAACGTAAGCCAGCCGATCACGTTCCTGTATAAGCTGCTTCTGCTTGGGTGCTTGGTCACAGCAGTGAGCAGGCAACTTAAAACAGGTGTTTTAAGTGCACTGTCCTTCTCTCTAACACCAGGTGCCATCAGCACGTGGCAAAGAACCAGTGGTCTTGGGCATAGCCTCAGAAAGGACCTCAGGGTCTGAGAGCCATGTCCCTTCTCCAGTGCCAGGCCTTACTGATGCAAAGTACATCATCCTACTTATTCTGGGATGTACACAGCATGGTCAGGACACCTCAGAAGCCATGGTGTAGTGGCTCCGTTCCTGTGTCTCTGCTGACAGTTGCCAGTGGTTCAAGCCCACCTTCTGGTCCTGAGTCTTTTCCAGCTCCTCCCCTTCTTGTGTGTCTGCAGTAGGATGGGGTGAGGCTCAGGCTGGCTTTTGTCTCTGGCATAAGCCTCCATCCAGCCTGTGGTCTGTGTCTCTAGTCATGGGGCCGTCAGCTCCACCCCTTTGCCTCCATGTCTCCATGTTCCACAGCTGGCTAGCAGAGCTGGCCTCACCCTCTGTTCTCTGCTCTACGCAAGCTACTTGACGTGTTCACTTCACCATGTAAGTGGGGATTTGTCTGAAAGGTGTGATTGAGCAAACGCTGTGAGCACAGCTATTTTGTGCCATTTCTCCTCAATCTTAAAGTAGCGCACATGGCGCTACCTGACAGTTTGTGAATGGTAACAGAGTTTAGCATATTGATCATAGTGATTTCATCATAAATACATACATACATACAACATCCTTGGGGCTCTCACCTGTGTGGTGGGGCTGCAATCAGCACACAGTGGGTGTGAGCCTCACGAGATGCTGACCTTCCATCACTCCTGCCACTGCCATTAGCAACTTCCTCCCAGGGTTGCCATGAGGACATGTGAAACATTCCCAAGCTGTCACACTGCATCAGACATGTCCAGAGGAGGGAGGCGACGGAGATACAGATGAGTTCTGTCACTCTACATCCCGCTTTCACAATCCTACTTGGGAGCCGGAACACAGCGGCCCTTTTGATGCATGAAAGGCCGCGATGCACGATGGGACAGGGCGCTCACCATGTGTGAAATGGTGGTGGTGGCTGGATTGGTGGCGTCACTGCAGTCATCCCTCCTCTAATGCAGGGAAGGGGCACCCCAGATTCATCTATGGTTCTTTACTGAGAAGGACATCAAGAGCCTTGAAATCCTAGCAGGTGAGGAGGCTTTCTTCGACTGTGACCCATGCTGTGTCCCTGCCTGGTCCAGATCAAACATCAGTTCCTCGGGATCCCCCCAACTTCCCACACCACAGAGAATCCCGTCTGCACCTCTGCGGTAGTCTGAAGGTCTGTCCTCCATAGACTTGGGTTTTATTAGAGCTTGGAAGTTGGGTCTCCAGCCAGCTGGGTGGATCTGAATTCAGCCTCAAGGCATGCCGAGCAGTCTGAGGGCTTGCTGCTCTTTGGTGGGTGCTGGTGCTGGGGTTTGCTTGCTGCAGTTTCCCTCTGCTTGGATGTATGGAAGGAGCTTCTTCCACCTCTGATGGAGCTTACGATATGTGTTGAGCCTCAGGTGAGCCTCTGTCCGTGTTGGACAGATCTGGCTTGGGGATCTCAGTGATGGAGGCTGGCCTCACTGCCACAGCCAAGGGCTTTGCTTGCTACATGTACAGTCACCTGCCTTGGAGACATTTGGAGGTTCCACAGTGAGGCAGGTGATGTTTCGCAGAGAAAGGACAGGGAGGGCACACTCACCTACCTCAGAGCAGGCAAAGCCATGGAGGCATGGCTAAAGCGAGGGCCAGTAGCTCTGTAGACCCATCCCTTAAATACGATGTCTAGCACCAAGGCGGTAGGCACACCACAGTTAGTGTAGTGCTTCTACAGCTCTCCTCCTAGCCTTTGCTGGTGCTGCTGCCCACCCCAGGGAGGGCTCACGTGTCCATGGGGTCATGTGTTGAGACTTCCATGGTCAAGTCACACAGGACATCGTCGTGTGGCTGGTGAAGCCCATGTGATTCAGAGGCTGGGCTTTGGTCGTGGGGGTGTGAGCCTCACAGTTGTTTCTGAGGAAGTTGTTGGTCAGGGTGGACCAAGGTCTGCAAGCTGAGAGCTGCTTCCTTCCCTGGATTTCCCTAAGACCACCCTGCAGAGAGTTCTCATTGAATTCTAGTGACCGAAAACCAGTGGCTATGGATGGAATTATTTCTCTCAAAGACCAGGTTGAGGTTCCTGGGACCCTAGAGTGTGGCTGAATGTAGCAGTTACCTTATCATTGCTGGAACAAATCATCTGCTCAGAAGTAGCCGATGGAAGGGGAAGGTTATTTCAGCTTACATCTCAAGGGGCAGTTTCATCATGGCATGACAGAGAAAAGGCTTGGTGTCACATCTTACCATGACAACAGGGGATTAGCTGAAAGAATGAACCGGGTCTGTCAAAGGGGCTTGGGCTATGGCACCCCAAGGTCCACCCCAAGTGATACTCTTCATCCAGCGAGACTCAGCCCCCAAATTCCTACTCGATGGGGATTGATTCTGAAACTTGGGGGACACTTCAATTCAAATTACCACAGTGGCCTTATTTAGAAGGAGGCCATGGTGAGGCTCTCTCCCTGGGACCACTGTCTGTAGCCATATTTAGACATCGCAGAGGTAACTAGTTAGGGTGTGGCCACACTGGAATATGATGGGCCCTTATCCAAATATGTTTCTTTGTAGTAAGACAGGAGAGAGGTGTGAAGAACACAGCTGTGTGACAGGAGACACAAATTGGAGAATGCCGGCTAGCTGGGGAAGCTTTGAAAGGGTCTCTCCCAGCCTCAGAAGGAAGCAGTCCCAGGGACTTCCTGCCTCCAGAACTGTGAGAGAACAGTGTCCTGCCTTCCCTCTGCTGCTGGCATGTGGAGCTGCAGCAGCCGGGGTCCTCTGGAGGGCCGGCAGGAATGGGCAGTGTGTGCTGTGGAGCGGTGGCAGTGAGGGACAACACACCCCGCAGTCACATCAGGGTCTCCTGGGTTTTTAAAGGAAGCTCTCCTTGGCTTTGCCCTGCCGAAAGTTCTGGTCCTAGGCTGTCTCTCCTCTGAGGATGCAGCTGCTTTTGGAGTGGCGAATTTGCAGGATGGCAGTAAGAAGCTACGAGAACACCCTGTGTATGCACAGCAGTGTGCCATGAGGGTTTGGGTGGAGACGGATCCTGAGGAATCAGACTAAGCAGCTGGGGTACCCCACATGGAGGTGGGGGACCTGTCCCTCACAGGCCAGCTCCTGGAGCTGGCTCACTGTGGGACCTGGATGAGTAGAACAGGCTACAGCTAGCAGAGTCCAAGCAGTCATGGTCCTCAGAAATCCTCGACCACAAACACATCTCTCCCAACTCAGTGCTTGCTGACACCAGCAAGAACCAGGTAAATCCAACCAGACCCACAGGGATGCTTCTAGAGGCTTTGGAGCTCTCAGTAAACACCCTACACATGGCCAACAAATTGCTCCCACTCCAGGGCACCCACACCAGAACCTCGGCATCCTGCCCATAACCAAACCCAATCCTGAAGCATCCAGCCCACACCAGACCCTCTACTGCAGCAACCTGCTCACACCACTCCCTATCCTGAAGCATCCTGCCACAGCCAGCAGCATGCTCCCCTTCCCTTTCTCCTGCTCTGAGAGCGTCAACCTGCAAGGGCTAGAAGCAAAGTGCTAACTCACTAGGTGTGTGCCCACTTGACCTTTGGGTGGCATAAGGCCTCACCTGCTACTCCTGACATACACATGCTCGCACAAGTACAAGTACACATACCAGACAAAACAAACTTGATGAGTATGTGCCTGCATACACAGACGAGTGCATGAGTGTATGCACACAGGGTCATGCGTAGACACACAAGAGTGCATGAGTATATGCACAGAGAGTCATGTGTGCACACACGGGAGTGTATGTGTATACACACAGGGTCATGCATGCACACACGGGAGTGCATGAGTGCATGCACACAGGGTTATGCATGTGCACACGTGAGTGCATGAGTAGATGCACACAAGGTCATGCATGTACACATAAATACAGACATATACCTACTCACATATAAAGCCACCTGAAGGCAATACTCACACCTGGCAAACACACATTCACACAAGGGCAAAATTAACACAGAATCATTCATGTGCTCCCACACAGCTCCCAAAAGAAGTCTGCACCCTATGCACACTCTATGGTCAACTCCATTCATGGATTCCTGCTTTCCTGTTGGACTCCAGATGAAGTTCATCAGATCTGCAGGCCAGTACCCTACCCTGATCTCTTGCACACAGGTACAAGACTTCTTCCTCTGAGAAGGAGAACCCAGCTCCACAGGATTCATTGGGGGATTACACACTTCTTCTAACTGCGTGGGGGACGTCTGCATTTATAATGAAGCCACCTTTCAGCTTTGCCACCCCTCAGAAGAGAGCACACTACTTTCCTTCTCACCACTCAGCCCACATCAAGTATCTGTGCTTGTTATACCAATCACACACGCGCACACATGTGCATGCACACACAGGCACACACATGCACGTGCACACACACGCACACATGCACACATGCACACGCACACACTTAGGACCTCTCTGTCCACGGGGCAGGATGGCCGTGTCCTGCTTGACTCTCATGTCGCCTCAGTGCTTAGGTTGAAGTTTGAATGACGCCAGAACTTGAGGACATCCAGTGACAAGCTCACAGTCTTAGAGAGGAATCCGCGGGAGAAGATAACCCTATTCCAATTAAGAGTAATTGCAAGGGAGCATGTCGGCACTGGAGCCTAGGAAGGATGGGGTCAATCAGATCGGTGCATTGAGAGCATTCACCCAGGAAAGGCAATCCGTTTGCTTTTCTCATTGTTCCTGCTGGGAAGAATTATTTAATCCCATTTGAACAGCCACAAGGTCAAGACAATGATTATTTTCTGGGAAATCAATAAACTTCGCAATGCACTTATAGCCTTTGCAAGCAATCCAATCACCAGTCATATGCAATGACTCATCTGATTGTTGTGCCCTGAGCAACGGGGCTTTCCAAGGTACAAAGCCACCATGAGATCCAGACGTGATTATCTTGACATCTGGGCTCAGTCCAGAGGCCTGTGTAGTGTTGGTTTATTACAGCTTTTCTGGACTCATTTCCCACCTCATAGGATTAAAGATTCACATTCGAAAAGCCTGCTCTAACTTGTACCACGAACTTACAGGACATGCTAAGCACAGGAGGAGTCCTTGCTGATGAACCTGTTACAGCCCTGTCACTGACTATTGGCTAGGAGAAAGGCACCACCAGCAGCAGCCTGAGCAAACATCAGGTTTTCTTCAAGGATTTGAAAGTCTCTTCTGAACTTGACATGCCTCCAAGTCACCAGCACTGCACTCTGCTCCCGGACAACCAAGGGGATCAGGTTTTAGCTCAGGGATAATCAAGTGAACTAACTTTTCACTGAAGCTTCTAGTCATGTTCAATGTTATCTTTGAGGCTTAAAAATGAAGGGTAGAAACAGAAACGTGAAAGAAATATGAAGACCATATCAGGGTCTTCAGGTGGAAATTTTAGAAGATGACAGACTGTTTTTATAACATATTGTTTGTTTTAGATAAAGAATATCTAAAGGAGCTGGAGAGATTGCCCAGTGGTTAGGGTGCTTGCCTGCAAAACCTAACGACCTGAGTTTGCTTCCCCAGTACCCACATAAAGCTAAATGCACAAGGTGGTTTATGTATCTGGGGTCTGTTTGCAGCAGCTGGAGGCCCTGGTGCACCCATTCTCTCTTCTATCTGTCTCTGCTTGCAAAGAAATAAAAAACTATTTTAAGAGTCTCTAGAGAAAGCTTATGTGGAAGCCATTGTAGAGAGAAATCAGACTCAAAGCAGCTGATGGGGGGAAGTCTCAAGGGGAAGCTTTACTGCGCAGGGAAAGGATGGTAGAGCAAGGCTTGGCATCCCACCTGGTCCCAGCAGCTGGCCAGAAGCGGCAAGAACGAGCTGAAGGGAAAGAGGGGCTTTAACACCACAAGCCCAGCAACACATCCTCCAGCAAGGCTCCACCTCCCAAACTACCACGAGCTGGGGACTAAGCAGTCTATGGGGCATCTGAGTCCAATTCCCCCGAAGCAGTTCCAATACTAGCTCCAGTTCTGATCACAGAGCTTCCGTCTTTGGAAGAGAGCCGGGAACCGACTTCCAGCATCTTTGCCAAACACACAAGCCTTTCCAGACCCATGAGACCCTCTGAGGTCGTGGCCCCATCATGCTGCACAAAAGGATGGTTTTCACCAAGTGCAAATGGGTCATTGTCCACGCGGCACCCCACCCACACGGTGAGTGGCTGAGGGCTTCAGGGAGGCTTGCGTTCACGTTCACCAGCTTGTTCACAGGAAGCAGCTGGATATTTAAATGTGCAGCCCTTATTTTCCATCTTCTCCTATATTAACAGTGCCATGATTCCATGGATGCCCCCTCCCCTTGCAGGCTTTAGAAATCCATTACAGTTTTAATGGGGTCCACTGAGAAGGTAGGCTTGACTGTCCTCATCCCCGCCCAGTGAGGCCCCCTGCATGGAGAATCAACCGGGGGTCAGCCTAGGCTGGCGGCACCCCAGGGCCCATCTTGGACCTCAGAGGCCACAGCTTGGCCTCCAGGAGCCGATCCAGCAGTGCTGGAAAGGGCGAGACAATTAAACCTCCACGAGTTTGTGGAGCGTGCGAAGATGAAGGCTCTATCAAAATGCTAAGTGTTGCTGCCACACAGAGGGAGGCTGCAAGCGGTGGACTCGGAGACACGCACAAAGCACTGGGCTGGAGCAGAATGAGAAAATGATGTCAGACTCAAGTCTAGAAAGTTAAAAAAAAAACAAGAAAGTCACTCTTGGGGATGGAAGGAAGGGCCATGGCGCACTGGGGTAAATTACGCAATTGAGTGCAGCTCAATAGTCCTGCGGTCACGGTCATGGTCACGGAGAGACTGTGGGACTCTGAAGCCCACTGCTGGGATTAATTCCACACGTGCCAATTCATATTTGCTCCTGTCACTTGCAAAGCAGCCGTAGCTGATGGCGGAGGTACACATGCTTCCCACAGGAGTGAGCCTGGCAGGTGGAGGGAACCAGGGGCATTGGGGTGGGCACAATGGGGAACTGAATGCCTCCAACACACCAGGATTCCACCGGCATGAGGCAAACCCACCCCAAGGTCCTGAGGAAGACCAGGAGCCAGCCACAGGCGGCCACCTGGCTTCAAGAGGGAGCTTCAGGGCCCAGTCTGCTCTGGGATGATGTGGCTGCTGCCCAGATGTGCCAGCCTGTAAGGACAGCATACACAGAGGTACATGTACTCACATACCCATGCATGAGTACCTCACACTCAGCCATATGCACACACATGGAAACGCACTTAAGGGCACACACACAGAAGCACGCAGAGATGCACAGACACACGGTCACAAACAGAAGTGCATACACACGTACACATAGATGTACACATAGACACACATGCACACAGTCACACACAGAGGCATGCATGCACACACACAAAGGCACACACATGAATAGACACACTACAGAGCCACATACATGCAAGCATAGACACACAGAGGCACACATGCACACACAAGGCACACAGAGGCATACATCGACACTCACCACACACAGAGAGGCACACACAGGCTCATATTCAGAGGCGTGCAGGTGCACACAGGTTTGTATTCAGACACACAGAGACATGCAGAACCATTTGCTGGAGCCAGGTGTCTGGAGCCCTTACTCAGTGGCACTCCTAGCAGCTGGCATCCATCCTAGGGAAACAGACTATCGGGACCAGTGAGGACCTATGCACAGGTGCTTGAGATGAGCTCACAGATACGTTTTTGGTGTTTTATTTGTTTCTTTTCAGAGCATAGTAAAGAAAAACAGAAGGAATGACATCCAGGAAGCCCACCATAGAGCTTTGTAAACACCCAGGGGAACGGAACCCTATGGAACCAAACCCAGAGGGTGCAGGAAAGACCACGTCAGGCTTGGCATGCTCTAAGGTCAGTGCAGGCTGGCATAGGATGAGACAAAGGGGTGAGAGTGGGGTGGAGAATAACATTCAGATCAACAAAGACAGAGGGGAAGAGTCCTGTCACTAAGGGTGGGCTCCAAGCAGAATAAGTAGGGAATGCAATTAAGGAGGGAAAAAATGAAAGATAATGAGATTAAGGGATAAATGTGTAAAAGGGAGTGTGACCAAAATAATGATAGGACAGTGGTCACCTTGAAGGAGAGAGATAGTGATTGAACCTTATCAGTGTCTGAAGAAAGGACACCCAGGGGTGGGGGATGGTAACTAGACAATAGCTGGCATCCCTGTCCCTCAGAGGTTTCCAGGGATCTTACAAGTGGTGATGTGGGGCTCAGACCACCTGCTCTCAGAGGCCTGCTGACCAGTGAAGGTGCCAAGAGGTGCCCGCAGGTGCTGGCAATGGCAAGGCCTGTGTTCCCAGGGAGGAGCTCCAGAGAAGTGCTAGGTGGTGACTCTGGTGTGTGTCAGGGTTACATTAACCCTGTCCTTTCCAGATGGAGAGCCTTGCTGGTGATGGTTTGTCTTTGGATGAACCCATGGGCCCTGCCCTCTTTTCCGTGAAGACCACTGTCCAGAAAAGGAGCTCCAGGGACCAGGGGACATGGCGGGATCCCATAATCCAAAACTTCCGAATGCCCGTGCTCACGCTCTGGCCTTGGGAATTTCCTCACTCAAGATGGCCTCACACCAGTCCAGACTCAGAGCAGCATCACAGATCACGTCTAGGGTCGCTCCTCCCTTGCTGTGTTTTGTCCCCGTTGTCATTTTAAGTCACCATGGAGTCTTATACTCCTGTTCCTCCCACCTGTCCATCTTCCCCTTCCTCCTGGACTTCATGACACAGCGTGACTAATCCACCAGGAAGGAAACACTCGTGGCGTCCTGGAGGGAGGCTCTGTGAAGAGACATCCAAGACTCAGGAGGGTCCAAGAGGACAGAGGCTAGTTAAGGCTGAGGAACTACACAACCCGCAAGTCTCAGGAAGTCCCTGAAATTCACAAGGCCCTCGAGGCCCCTCCCCAAGGTAAGAGACATCACCAGCCAGGCTGCCTTCAAGTCTGTAGAGCGCCAGCATGAAGCACCCACAGGCCCTCCCCTGTGCTGAGGTGGGCTTTGCAAGGATGCAGCTGCCTTCGATGGGTCAGGCTCCCGTGACAATAAATAAAGTCATTGCTTTGTCAGGTTTTTCCTTGGTGGAGTCATGACTTTGCTCTGTTATCTGCGCTCTATTTAGGGGTGGATATATATCTTATTCAGCTCCCCAGGAATAGGTAACACAATATGGGGAAACCTGCGAAGCAGCCTTCACGTGAACGTCTGGTCCTACTCTTTGAGTATGCAAGTGACAGGACCAATGCCATTCCCTCTCCTCCTCAGACCCCCAGGGACGTCTCTTGGGGAGGCTGAGGCAAGCTAGGGAAACATGACTGGACGTTTCCCATTTTACAGGTTGATCTCCAAGGCTATCTGAGCTGATGTCCCAGGGTTCTGTGGATCCTGAAGGGACATGGGAGACTCATGGTCAGATGCAGACCAAGTCTTGGGGTAGCAGTGGTGGAGGCTGCAGATCCAGTGAGGGGCCAGGGCCTGGTTTGGGGCCTTAGTTCCTGTTCCTGGCACTCACCCCATGGGCCTGTGGGAAGCCATGGGGAGGGGGAGGGTCCTCACTCAGGCAAGGCAGGAATGGAAGGAGAAGGCATCAGGAAGAGTCTTGGCCCCTAGAACTCACCCTTTGGGTGTATTAATCACTTTCTTCATGATATGAGCAACTGAAGGGAGGAGAGGTTAATTTTGGTTCCCAGTGTACAGAGTACAGTCAATCCTGGCGGCCAGGCATCCTGTGGCACCAGAGGGTCAGGGAGCAGAGACAGAGAAAACAGGTGCTTAGCTGACTTTTTAATTCGTTTCCATTTTTATTCAGACTGGAGCCCCATCCCGTGTGATGATACCACCCACTTTCAAGGAAGGTCTTCCTTCCTCAGTTATACCTCTCTGGAAAGGCTCTCAAAGACACACCCAGGAGGATGTCTTCATCTAAATCTGGGTGGGGGGGCTGAAGAGATGGCTCAGCAGTTTAGGCGTTTGCCTGCAAAGCTTAAGGACTTGACTTCAATTCCCCAGTACCCACATAATGCCAGATGTACAAGGTGGCACATGTGTTTGTTTGCAGTGGCTAGAGGCCCTGGCATGCCCATTCTCTCTCTTTATTTCTCTCTCTCTCTCAAATAAATAAATTAAAATCCAGCCAAGGAAGGTCTTCCCTCAGTTACACCTCTCTGGAAATGCTCTCAAAGACAAGCCTAGAAGAATATCTTCCTCTAAATCTAGTCAAGCTGATAGTAAAGATTGACCATCGTGGGTGGTGACTGCAGTGTGGTAACTAGCCTTGGCCTGTATTGGGTAGAAGCCAGAGATAATGTCCACTGTTAACAGTTAGCAAGAGCTTAAACAATTTAAACTAAGGGTTAAGCTTGCTGGGCCAGTAAGTCCTGGAGCAGAACCCTTGGATTTTTTTTGTTTGTTTGTTTTATTTCTGCTTTCAACAATATTTTACGTATTTCTATGAGCTAGAATTTTTTCTGATTTCTTTATTAGCATATAGTAATTATATAAAGTAAGGGGTTTCACTATGGCTTTCTATATTGCGTATAATTTGGTCACAATAATACCCTCTGTTGTTATCTCCCTCTTTTGCATGTTTGTGTGTATGTGTGGTGTGTATGTGCATGTATGTGTGTATGTATGTGTGTGTGGTGTGTGTACCCTATGCACATGTGTTCAGAGGCCAGAGAAGACTGTTGAGTGTCCTTCTCTTATCACTAACCTGCATATTTATTGCATTGAGATAGGGTCTCTCCCTCGGCCCAGAGCTGCTGTCCATCAGGGATTAGCTATTCTCTGGTTCTGGCCCCATGGGCTGGGGTTACAGATGTACAGCTCCATGCCCACCTTTTTATGGATCCTAGGGAGGTGCACTTGATGGTCTCTAGCCTGGGAGGCCCTCACTTGTAAGTGGCGAGATCCCTTAACCCCTGAGTCGTCTTCCCCCATCATCCTCCCTCGGTTCCCCTTCCACACCCCAAAAGGATTTCCTGTCCTTTCCTCTCTCCATATCCACCTATGGGAGGAAACATGTGGTGCCTGTCTTTCTCCTCTGGCTTGATTCACTCAGCACAATCTTCTCCCGTTCCCTCTATTCTCCTAAAGATGATGTCATTTCATCTTCCTCGTGGCTCCATAAGATCCACTGGGTGTATGCACCATGTTTTCATCTGGTGATGGCCATCAAGGCTGGCTGTTTCCTCACCACTGAGTGACACAGCAATAAACATAGACGTGCAAGTGTCCTGTGATACTGAGGGGACTTGGATCCCCTCAGGAGAGGGATGGTTGGGTCATATTTTAGTTTTTTAAAAAATATTTATTTATTGAGAGAGAGAGAGAGAGAGAGAGAGAGAGAGAGAGAGAGAGAGAGAGAGGTGTGCCAGGGCCTCTTGCCACTGCAGACAAACTCTAGAAACATGTGTCTCTCTGCCTCTGGCTTTATATGGGTGCTGGGAAAATTGAACATACAAAGATGCAAGTAAACATATTTAACCAACAAAACATGCTTCCAGCACCCAGTTTTTAGTTTTTTGATGAATCTCCAAACTGAGTTCCACAGTGGCTTCACCAACTGACATTCCCATCAGAGTGGATGAGGGTTCCTCTTTCCCCATCTCTGTGCTAACATTCCATTTTGTTTTCTTGACTGTAGGGAGTTCAGAATCTCAGTGGAGCCCTGGTTTGCATTTCCCCTGAAGCCTAGAAGGCTGAACATTTTTTCCCATGTCATTATTGGCCATTTGTACTTCTTCATGTGAAAAGTGTCTGTTCAGTTCATTTGCCCATTTACTGAGTGGATTACTTATTCTCTTGGTGTTTAATTTCTTGAATTCTTTATATATTCTGGTTATTAATCCCCTGTCAGATGAATAGCTGGCAAAGATTTTCTCTCATTCTTTCTGTAGGCTGTCTCTTCTCTTTGTTAATTGTTTCCTTTGCTGTACTGAAGCCTTTTAATTTGATGCAGCCCCATTTGTCAATCCCTGCTGCTTTTCCTAAGCTTCTAGAGCCTATTCAGAGTGTCACTGCCTCTGCTGATGCTTGATTCTACTCGCCCAGGACACCTGGCTGAATAGTCCTCACATACAGGAAATTACCCTGGAGAAGTCTGGGAGCTTGCCTCCGTAATGTGCCAAGGCTTGAATGCCATTCTGCACATCAAACAGTTAAACGTAGCTGTCAAAATTGTTAACAAGACCTTCAGCACCATTTGCTGCCTGGCCACTAGCTGCAGGTGGACACGTGACTTGGAGAAGGGAACCTGATGGGAGGAGCATGCTCAGAGGAAGGGCCTGCCACCTGCACACTTCCTAAGCCTCAGGTCACCAAGATCCTCCGGAGGCCAGGTTGCTACATAGCAGATGAGCACTGCTGGGCCTGGAGGTGCTGGGGTTTGGCCAGAAGCACCAGCGGACAGAGACCCAGAAGGGAGAGTGCTGGGGCCTGTGAGGCTGACAGACACTCCTGCTGGGAACCAGGGTGTCTGGGTTCTGAGACAAAGTGGCATAAAAGAATGCAGAATGACCCTCGAGGCGTCTCAGCATCGTGTCTTCTTAACTGTTCGCTGTCTTCAGAAAGCACACCAAGGCAGGCCTGTGTGCTTGGTGTAATATCCGTCACTTGGCTTCGTGGCTTCCAAATATTTGATGGTTTCTGTTCCAAGGCACATCGGGCAGCAGCCCTTCCACAGATGGTGTTCATAACAGTTCATTAAATCTTGAGAGAGACAGAATGGCATTTCAAAACAATCTCAGTGGTGCTCATACAACAAGCCTCGCTCACTTACACAGTATGGAAAAGGATCTTTTTGGAGAGTATGAATGAAGGGGGGGTGGCTGTGGATTCCATTCCCCTCCCCTGTGCAGCTCCTGGCTTCAGGAGGGACTCCAGATAGGAGGGGACACTGGGCCCCACTTCCTCTGTCTCCCTGTCTCTCTTGCTCTTCATCCTTCCACTCTGAGGCATGGCAGCAAGGAGGCCCTGGCCGCATGCTAGCGCAGGGCTCTCACTGGCTCTCAGACCTCCTCCACCCTCAGGACAGACCAAATCGATGCTACTGTGTGCCTGCCATCTACTTGGTGCCATTCAGAAGGCACAATAGGACAGCTGGTCCACAGTAACAGGGGAAGATACGGTAACAAGCTGCAATGGTGCTTGGGGCACTGGTCATTGTTTAAAAGCCCAGAGCAGCTCTTCATGCCACACCCTCTGGCCGTCCGTTCGCTCTTCCTGTGACCACAGGAGTTGGAGCGCCAGGGAACATGCGGGCCACTTGCCTCCTGAAAAGCCACCCACCCATGACATTGCCTATGCAGTTAGCACAAGGGATGGTAAAATCTGACCATCCTCATCAAGAGACTAGGAGAAAAAGTATTTGGAGGAAACCGGGACATTAACATATCAACAAACAGGGAGGGGACAAATGGCTTCTGTCACCATCTCAGTAGGGGTGACTTTCTGGAGCTTTTTTCCTACTCAACAGGAAATCCAACATGAGCTGAGAGAGAGGGCTCTGGCTTGTTAGCTGAAGGCACCGCTAAGCATCCTCTGGCTGCCAGTTCTGGAAGCAGCCGGAGGTTTCCATCCCATGTTTGGGAAATGTTGGCCCAATGCCTATGTGACTGAGGTGATCTGTCTCTGCTCCTCACCTTGATGTTCAGTTCCACCTGGTCAGGGACCACGTGGCCATGTGGATCTGAAGCAGCTCTGGCGTGTTCCCCGGATGCTGTCTAGCCCTCTCCCACTCATTCTTCCGCCTAGGTCCCTGCTGTGTGGCCCTTCCACTCTGGGGGCGGTGCTGGGTCAGTGGTCACTGACCCACACAAGCAAGTGCGTGTTGCTGTGTGTCACAGATGAAGAACCTCGAGATCTGGGGCCTCACAGCGCACTCCACTCTCCCACGGAGTGGCCAGGGTGGGCTCGCTCTGTGCTAAGTTGTTTCAGCTGTGGGGCAAGATGCCACACTGCCCTTGCTTGCTTACTGTGTGCTTCGTTTGCCATCCTGGTATCACATCTGGGAGCAGACAGGCCAGACACACCCTCAGCCCCACAGGCATGGGCACTTCACCGTGCCCCACCCATGCCAGCCACCTGCGCTGGGACACCGAGGCAGCCTGGGCTAGAGCCTCTGCGAGCCAGTCTTCCACATCTACTCTCCGCTCTTTGTGCCCTCGTCCCCCATGCTCAGGAAATGCCACCATCAGACAGAAGGCATCAAGCTCTGGTCCTGCCCAGAACCCTCACCTACTTCCAAAAGGGTGTATGTAGGTCCTTTTGTTTGCTCCTTTCTCTTTCTCTTCCTTTTTAAAATCCCCCCCCCCCATGGTGTTTGTGCATGAGTGCAAACACATGCCTGCTTCGGCAAGTGTGGAGGTAGGGACAACCTGAAGCATTGGTTTGGGCCTTTCACCTTCTTTGAGGCTGTAAAGAGCAGGCTGGAAGGGGACTCCTATCTCCACCTCCCAGCTCCCCACAGCTGGGCTTGGATTCCCCATGGATTCCTACTGGGTCCAGCTGTACATACCCAAACTCGGGTGCTCACGCCCGCTTGCGCAGCACGTGATGACCCAGAGGGCCATCTCCACAGCTCTGGTGATGCTCAGCTTTGCAAGTAGCAGAAGGCACACCTGGGTGCCTTTCAGCCCATCCACTGCACCTGCCTCAAAGGGTGCCTCATCTCCTTGGAAAGGCTGAGGCCTGTCTTCTGGAGAAGAGTGGGGAGAGCTTGCTGAGCTCACGTTTGACCATGGCAAGCCTGACACCCACTCTCTGTGCACAGAGCTTGTTTGGTGAGTTTTTTCTTCCCCTTACCCCTCCTCTTGCTCAGGAATGCCAAGTAGCCCGGCCATGAGGCATCTGTGTGTCTGTCATTGACTCTTCCCACTGAGTTGACCGCAGGACACCTCGTGGTGTGTTCTCTGCAAACCAGCAGGAGAAGGCTTGCACACAGCGCAGAGCATGCTCTGAAAGCACTCTGCAGAGCATAAGGTAATTAGCTGTTGGATGTGCTTGTGTTCCCAGCCCTCAGCTTTGAAGCCCAGCCCCTGGTAGATGCTCAGTTCCTCTTATTCAACCTCTCTGGGTCTTGGAACAGCACACAACCTATTATCCACACAGCTCGGCATTGTTTCTGCCTGGGAAGAGAACATTAAGTTGCCTTTGAAATCTTCCTCCTGCCACTATCTGCATGCATTAGCATATCTTATGATTTAAATCTAATTATCAGGGTTTTCCAAGGGCTGTAACTGAAAGTGATCATTGTCGAGCACTTTAACATAGAAAAGAAGCAGAAAAAGAGCCAACTTCCGGTGAAAAGCTACCACACAGGGTGTCTCTAACCTGAGGAAAGATCAGAAATTCCAAGAGGACAGGAAAGCAACCAGGCCCATCATTAACACCCTGTGCTCTGGGGGACCACATCCTGGGCTTCCTCAAACAAACGCAGTCTTGTCCCATGGGTGGGCTCTAGCTGGACTATATGGTGAACACAGGGTCCTTCTTGACAAAGTGGGAATGGCCGGCATGTGTTTATGAAGGAGCTGCTCCATGTTCTTCTGAGGCACCGAGTGCCCAGGTGCTCAGTGCCAACCACACTGGTATTGCCACTGAGTTTAGTGTGTGCCTACTTTATTGGGGTTTATGTGACAAAGCATACCAATCTGGTTCACTCCAACTGGCATCCACCCCAAACCTGAAATTACCTCATGGGGAAAAATATAACTGAAAGCCACCCGATGGCATTGAAAGTCAGAGCAAGGGCCCTCCTCACCCCCCAGATGTCCACCCAGATACAGCCTCTTAAGGTAACAACTGCCCACGGTGTGGTCAGCACTAGGGAACCAGTCCCGACCACCATCCTCCCAGAGCTGTCCAAGGATCTGTGTCCATGATCCTCCCAGGAGAAGGAGGCAGTAGAGCTGGGGTGGTGGATAAGAGCCAAGGGGGTCCTGAAGGGGCTGCCTCAGCCGACTCCTGGACACAGGATAGGGGTGGGTGGCACCACGGCCAGGGGTCTGCTTGCACAGCTCAGCTTGTTCATCTCCACACTCTGCTCCGAGCCAGCCTGTGAGATGCTGCAACACCCCACCACCTCTGCCCCCAAGGAGCCCCTAGCTCCCGAAGGGGATGCTGGCTCACCAGACACATGTACTGGACCAGGCTGAACCCCCATTTTCCCAGGAGTGGCAAAGCTGAAGCCCTGCACCTGTGCTGTGTCCTAAACAGCAAGACATTATGAAACAGGACTTTGCCTAGAGACAGGCTTCTTTCTCATGGGAGACCGGAGTGGGAATTAGGTGGCTGTGGGTGGCCCACTAGAGACATCTCTGCTCATAAGCCTAAGGACTCATAACCACCAAAAATAGCTTCCCATCATAGGAGAAGTAAGGATGGTATGTCAGTCAGCTTTGCACCACTCTGACATAGCAGAGCAAGCAACAGATGGACAGGAGGGAGGGAGGAAAGAAAAAAGGAGAGAGGGAGGGAGGGAGGGAAGAGGGAGAGGGAAGGAGGGAGGGAAGGAGGGAGGGAGGGAGAGAAGAAGGGAGGACTCACTCTGCCCATGGTTTCTGACTGTTGCCCATTGCTGCAGCCAGGAAGGAGAGGGAGAGAAAATGTCTGGGGTGGCTTCTCGCCCCTTTTGTCTCATCCAGGCCCGCTACTAAAGATACGGTGCCATCTACTCTCAGGACGGGTTTCCCTCTTAGCTGATCCTCTCTGGAAATGCTCTCATAGCTATGCTTTGCTAATCTCCTGTGTTTCTCAACCCCATCAAGATGAACCAGCACAGTACCCTAGCTCCTACATGCAAAGATTGCCTCTAGCGAAGATTGCCTCTCAAAAATCCACAGGCATTGGTGGCGTATGCTGCGTGCACCTGACCCACATCTCCATGCCCCACTCTGGCTGCCTTTTTTCAGATTGTCCTGTCCAGCACCTAGGGCCAAGCCCTTTCCTTCTAGACAGCCTTCTGTGGCCCTTCCAGGACCTATGACATTTTCACAGAGGCTGCACCAACATTCTCCCAGCATAGCTTGTCTCGTCCAGCAAGTCTCCAGTGGCACTGGATTCTGTGTCCATGAGGACAGGGCCACACATTCTCCTGCATCTGACCTCTTAGGTTCCAGGGTAAGTGCCATGCAGGCTGCAGAGTAGCCCACCGATGGAGGCTGGGCTGGAGCCCTCTTGGAGGAGCAGCTCCGTGCTCTTTGTTTCCTGAGCACAAACTCCAGGTGATCCCAAGTCAGGAAGGGCACCCTCCCCCCGCCCCCAGGTTCTGTTTTTAGCCTGGAGCCTGCCAGGCTCTTCGATACCATGGTGATAGGAGTCATAGAGATAGAGCTACTCATTGCCAGCGCAGCCTGTGCTCACGCTCGTGCTGCGGAGGCTGCAAGGTCCTATGCCCAGCTGCGTGCCCATATTTCCAAGGACTGAGGCTGTGCTCAGGATCCCCAAGGGGAAACAGGGCAGGGCAGGGCGGACATTGCTGCTGGGGACAGTATCCCGCCAGTCCTCAGGATGTTCTCATGGATTCTCCCTGGGCAGTAACGATGGCCATGGAACAGAGCAGCAGGCTCCCAGGACGGCAGGTGCTTGGTTTCCCCACTACACTGTGAAGCTAAGATGGACCCTGACTGTCACAATGCAGATGCCACAGGGCTGTATGGCATGTCAAAGTATTCTTGACGTTCCTGGAGTGACTTCCATCCTAATAGGATGGAGTGAGACACAACTGTCACTCAGCGAAGTGCTGCCTCATCAGAGCTGACCTCCTGGCTCTCCATACTGGGCTTGAGGTCAGGAGGGTTCAAGGACCCGGGCCCAGCCCTTCCAACGCCACCTACCTACCTGCCCACGTTTGCTCTGCTGCACTTTGAAAAGTGGACTTCCTTTATAATCAACATCAGCGTAAATACAGTGCTGGGATGATAGTTCTGAAAAGTAACTTGAGTTCTAGGAAACCCACGGGCAGTGGGTCCCAGGACTCTCCACGCATCCCCAAACGCGCAAATGCGCACGTTCCTGGTATGGGAAGCTGTGGTCTAACCTGTGCGTGTCTTCCCCACACTTAACTCATTCTTGTGTTTCCTATCACACTGATAACATGTAGATGCCATGGGGACCATTGTGCTGTTGTCCTATCTAAGCAACAGTGACATATCAGTACAGATGCGATGTCTTTCCTAGCGTTTCCCATTCATGCTTTGTGGAATAAACAGGTATGATACAGAAAGTCAGCTGCCCCGGATCCTTCTGGCTTCCGGCAGGGCAGAATGGTGACCTCCTCTCACAGCAGGGCTGGAGGACTTACTGGAGAGCGGACTTCCAGCAAGGACAGAGATAAGGGCCACACAGATCCGTCTGCCTCTAAGGTCTGGCTTCCCCAGCAAGGGTCATCTCATATTTATGTCCCTCTGCTAAGTCCCAAGTAAAAAGGCCAGGTGTTGTGAGCAGAAAGACCATTTTGGAATCCGTGGGCAGAGGGCAGAGAGCAGTGGGGCCTTCATAGCATGAGCCTTGGACACCTTTAGTGGTGGATGTGCATCCAAGTCCAGAAAGTTCCCTCCTGTGGCTTCAGGGAGGCCTGCCTTCCTGTGCTCTCAGCCCCAGGCACTGATTCCAAAGGCGAGGTGGGGTGGAGGAGGCCCATGTTGTTTTCTTCCATGACTCTGCGCCGAACTTTCTTTTGGAACAAATCCCTCCAGCTGGATTCAGTCAAGTAATCCCGGTACAATAACCGCAGTAATTTAGGGACAATGGCTGGGGGTTTTACAAGGTTACAGGCCCCCAGCCGGCTGGGCTGCGGTGCTATTTGTGGGAGGCATTTCGTTGTGCATCCAAACCTGATTATCACGTTTATTAACACAATCAAATGCTGCACTTGGACACAGCCCACTCTGCCTTCTTTTTAAAAACCCATGAATAGAAATCCAAACCTGGTCAATTATCACCCACGGAGCAGCCCCTGGTTCTGGATTGGTAATGCAATTGCTTTCTCAGAACAATGTGACAGATAACAGTGAAAGATTAAACATTCCCCCGTAGGCTGCGCGTACAATGGCGCTTGACTTCACCTTTACCATGGTACCCACTTTGCCTCATCTGACACACTCGATGGGGTGTGGGGGGATGAGAGCCACAGCCTAGGTGTGCTTCATGGCCCCATCCTACATGGGTTTCCCTGTCATTGCATGACATGTCTGCAAGTTGATTTATCTGAGAAAATAAACCTGTGTTTCGGTTCAGTCATCTGTAGGAGGGTGTCTGCAGGGAGGAACCCCAAAGATAAACTGATAAATGGACCACAGAGAGTACTTACCAGTGGAGGAAGGAAAAGTGACAAACACGTCAATCAATCAATGACTGACCCCCACAGGGTCACTGCTGGTCCCAGCTAAGCATGCTTTGATTGAAGAGTGGGTAATCAAATAATGTTGACATACATGAACCCTAAAGACCATCACCTGCCAGCTGCTAGTCACCTGTCCCCAGCCCTACCTGGGGTCTGTAAGCACCATGCCGTCTGCCGTAGCACCTGTAGATGCGTCCTACCCAGAAGACACACCGTGCCATGATGAGGACATCTGGAATTGAAGGTAAAATTTGACAAAAGTGGTAAATAAATAAAAATCTTGAAAAATTAGAGCAATGTCTTGGGATGGTGGACAGAACACAGGACAGTTCCATTTAACAACCATGACATGTGCACTTTCTGGTCATCTTTAAAGCCAATGAGGCCCTTTGAGGATACGATGCTTGGGAAACTCATGGTAGTAAGTACACATGAGCCTGCCCAGGAAGTCAGAGCAAGGGGAAGAACAGCCCACGCCAGGCTACCAGTTTCCTGGTGGGAGAGGGCATTGCCATGGAAGGCCCCCTGGATGCTCTTTTGAACACAGTGACCGAAGGAGGGACTGTCAGGAACACTCTACTGGTGTGGGGTAAGAAGAGACTTTTTTCCTAGGAAGAGTAGTTTTCCCTTTATCTGAGCCACAGGTAAAGGGGGAGGGAGGGGCACGAAGCATGACCTTGAGGGTCCACCCCACTCCAGGTCCCATCACCCTTACCCCGAAGGGCAAGATGGATGGCTCACTTTGAGACAGCACTCCTGTGGCCCTCACAGGCCCTCTAGAGATTTTAAACTGTGGGAAACAGGCAAAATAAGGAACTTTCCATTTTCCTAAGTGTGTAACTCAAGGGCGTTAAGTGGACTGTGAAGCAGTTCCCCCCACCCATGCCCTGCACAACTTCGCTCTCTTGCCCAGACTGAGGCTGCCTGCTGACCTTCCTCACCTCATCTCTGTCCCCCAGCCATGCCCTGTTCTACTTTCTGTCTGGAAACTGACTCCTCTGGGGACCTCAAGGAAATAGAACCGTATAGGATTTGTCCTTTGGTGACTCTCTTCACTGAGCACAGTGTCCTTCAGGGTGATTTGTAAGACTGGTTATGTTCCCCTGTGTGGACATTCCACTTTGCTTTGTCCATCTGTCTATTGGTGGCCATTTGGCGGACTCTACTGTTGGGCCATCATGAATAGTGTTCTCTGGAACAAATGCCCACTTGTGCCCCTGCTTGCAAAGGTTAGTCCCCATACTGGGGCTTTGAGAAAGTCCATGTTTGAGTTAGAGAGAGGCATCGAAACCCAGTGAAAAATCCACAAAGGAACACTGTCAGCTGGACTCCACGAGAGGCACAGACCTGACAATGTGACCAAGACGGTACTGACCAGGACACTATCTGAAAGGCATGGGCTTCCTGCCACACAGGAAGTCACAGCCTACAGATGAGGCCACCTAAAGAGGCTGTGTGCATGCCACAGAGGACAAGAGAACGTAACTATCATCCCCATGGCTGGGACATCCTGCATCCCCTACAGTACAAATGTGACGTCTGCTTCTCTTCAAGGTGGCCATCTCCAGCAAGAGACAAGATGCCTCACCTGTGGGCCCTTGTTTGGACTTCCAAGTCTTCAGCACCCCACAGCTGTCTGGTCAACGTGACTAGACTCAGACCTCTGGTAGGTTCTTAGCGGGGACAATCTGGACCTTACCCTGAACAGCCTCTTAGCACAGTGTCCTCAGGGGCACCTAATGAAAACATGAAGTGACACGGGGTCATACATGCTGTGACGCTTTTCCCACCGCACTGCAGTAGAAGGTGCGTGATTTTCAGAGATGACCTTGTGCTCATTTGTGAAACCAAGTAAACTATGTTCTTCTGAAGCATAATTAAAGAAAGTATTAGGGGTTAGTGGATACAGATCACTCTATACTGTTTTTCAAACAGGAGAATAAGATAGTGCTGTGTTCCCAGCCATGGGGATGACTCCAAAACCCCAGTGATGCCTGAAACCCAGGGACGCAGCAAACCCTGTGATTTCCCCAAATACACACCTATGATAAAGTATAATCCCAAAATCAGGCTCAGAAAGACAGCAGCAACAATAATAAAATAGAATAATTATAACAATATCCTCCAATGAGAAGTATTTAAACTTAGGAATTATTTCTGGACTCATTTTCCATTTACTATTTTTTATTTAATTAAAAAATTTATATATGTATGTATGTATATATTACATATCTTTCATATGATTATATATATATGGCATAGCTTATATCCCTTCACCCCACCTCCATTTCCCCAGGGCCCTCCTCAGCAGGGTAACATATTCCCCCCTCCCTGTGGCTCTTACAGTCTTCATGACCC
>PVHP010002469.1:0-89574 GCA_004024765.1 Zapus hudsonius
AGAGAGAGAGAGAGAGAGAGAGAGAGAGAGAGAGAGAACACACCAGGGCCACCACCTTGTGGGTTCGGCCCATGTGGGTACTGGGGAATTGAACTCGGGGCCTTAGGCACTGGAGGCAAGTGCCTTAACCGCTGAGCCATCTCTCCAGCCCAAAAGTCCAAGTTTTAATATATGAGTTATAGTCTTCAGACCAGTATCACATTATTTCTACTAAAAACCTACCACATCAACTTCCACTATTCCATCCAAAGGGAGTGATTGCATATGGTTTAAAAACTGCCTGAGTTGGGTGAGGTGGAACATGCTTTTAATTCCAGTATATGGGAGGCAGAAGTAGGAGGATGACCTTGAAGTCAGCCTGGGACTACAGAGTGAGTGCCAGATCAGCCTGGGCTAGAGGCTCACAAACCAAACCAAACCAAACAAACTGTCTTAGATAGCTCAGTGGGTAAAGGTAAAGTGCTTGGAGCTGCTGGAGGACACTGGCCACCAGCAGCATGAATAAACAGGGGTCCCTGCAGACTATAAAATCAACCAGCCAGTCAAGAAGTGCATACTTGTCCAATAGTGGCATGTAGCCTCTACAGGTAACCCATATCTGGTACTGGAAAAACCAAGTCAGAATACCATGGTCAGGAAAGATAGGCTAACACACCAAAAATCTCAACAACTCTGCATACCCCATTTAACCCAAATTGCTGAGGCTTGGATGGAGAATGTCTTATTATACAGATGGCAGAGAAAACAGAGATCCTAGTTCTATGAATCAGAGGTGAAAAGTCTCATGGTGGACAGTCAGTTATCTTCCCTTATCCAGATTTTTGGGGGGTGAGGGCTGGCCTTAAACTCAAATCTTGTCTCAGACTTCTAAATGCTAGATCATAGACAGGCGCATATGCAGCAAGCAAACTGGGATTTGACTACTATTTTGTAAAAAAAGAATATACAGTGGCTGTCCACCAAGTCTGAGGAAGGGTCTGGTCTTGTTTTCTGCTTCATATACTAGTCTAGCTGGCCTACAACGTCTAGGGGATTCCTCCATCAGTCTCTACCCCTCTTCTCCATATAGGTGCAATGGGACTACAGACAATTATACTGAAGTGTCTGGCTTTACATGGGTTCTGGGGATCTGAACACAGGTATGCATGCTAGAAGGGCAAGCACATTATCCACTCACTCATCGCCCCAGCCCCAAGATCTGCCTATTCTTTTTGTTTGTTTTTGATAGGGTCTCATTTTAGCCCAGGCTGGCCTCAAATTCACAACAATCCTCTTACCTCTGTCTCCTGAGTGCTGGCATTTAAGGTGTGTGCCACTACACCCAGCTAAGATCTGACTACTATAAAGAAGTTTGGGGGAAAGGTCTGAGTTTTCTTATGTCTAATCTACTGGGCAAAATAAGCTTGGAAACAATTCACACCATAATCCAGTCAATAATAAATTTAGTTTGAAAATTACAAAGGAAAAATAGTTATTTCCACTGGAGAGCATCACTGTTTCACTTGAATGGAATTACCTGTTGGCTAGCTTTTAGTGTGCTGAAAGGTGCTAACAGTTTGCCAGGAAAGAAAAAAGTCATCAAAGGCTTACCCAGCCAGACAAAATGTGCTTACTGGTGCAACAGTGGCATGACTGTTACAGGGGTAACCAGCTGCTTTGTAATTGGATTGAGGGCTCCCCCACAGGAAGGAATTCATGTCTGGTATTTTAAAGCCTGGTCAACAGCTCACTGACTATGAAGGTTCTAGAGGGAAACTACTACTGCTACTGTGGTTTGCTAAATCAACACATTGCCAAAGTGCCTTCTAAATATTTATACCTTTTTAAAAAACATTTTATTTATTTGCAGAGAGAGAGAGAGAGAGAGAGAGAGAGACAGACAGACAGACAGACAGACTGGATACACCAGAGCCTCAACCACTGCAAATGAACTTTGGATACATGTACCACTTTGTGCATCTGGCTTTATGTGGGTACTGGGGAATCAAATTTGGGTTGTTAGGCTTTGCAGGCAAGCACCTTAATGGCTAAGCCATCTCTCCAGTTCTATTTACGCCCAAAGATTAGTGCTACTCTCAGTCTTGATCAGAGAAGTTTCTTTTTGCAGTTGGCAGAAGTTAATGCAAAGATATACATATAGCCAAAGTGCTGAGAATAAGTGTAAAGAGCTGGAGGGTGGGGAGGCATGCTGTAGAATACTGGCTGGTACACTTGAAATCATAGCAGTGTGGTTTAATGAACAATACTGAGCTCTTCAACATTCCATCATGGACAGGGAGGGGATCATGAGGCCACAATCTTTCCAGAAGAGCTACTAGAAGTTCATGGTTGCTGGAGGTAAACTGTCCTTGCTTCAACAGCACCCCCCCCCCACCACACTCATAAAAGCAACCCTAATTAAAGCCCACTGGTCACTAAAGAAACATGAAAGTAGGAATGGGAGTAGCTGGGAAGAAGAGGTTTAGTATGAGTGGGCAAGAGGATGACTGGGACCGGGCTGAATACTAAGCTATCCATGGTCCCCTGCCACAAGGACTGATCCAGACGGCTCACAGAGGAGGATATCCAGCTGATTGGGGATGGGGGGGGGGTCATTGGGGATAACAACTCATTGTTTGCCCACTAAATAATGTAACTCGTTATGGACAATAAAAAAAAGAGGATGAGTGAGTACATTATATACATGTATGAAATTGTTTTTTAAAATGCTAGGCATGGTGGAGACAGGAAGACCCACTAGGGCTTCTTGGCTAGGAAGTCTAGCCAATTAAGTACAATATAGGTGCAGTGTGAGACAGTCTCATGTTTTAAAAAGTGACCAGCAACTAAGACAGACACTCAAGATTGACCGCTGGCCTGCATATGCACACAATACACACAACACATAAACATCCAAAATAAACGGTCTAAGTTACATAAAAGACAGATTAAATATAAAAATCATATGAATAAAACTCACTACTTGGGCTGGAGAGATGGCTCAGCGGTTAAGGCACTTGCCTCCAGTGCCTAAGGCCCTGGGTTCAATTCCCCAGGTCCCACATAAGCCAGACCCAAAAGGTGGTGGCCCTGGTGTTTCTCTCTCTCTCTCTCTGCTTGAAAATGAATAAATAAAATATTTAAAAAAAAAACTCACTACTTAAGTCATTTTTATAATCACTAAGCTCCTCGCCTAATTGCAATTTAATAGATTCTTAAAGTAAAATACATCTGTTTTAGATTAAGGGTTGTTAGCAAGCAAAAAGCAAGCAAGCTAGCTAGCTAATACACAAATATACAAATTCACTTTGCCCACCAAGTCACAATAATTTAAGCTTTATTTTACCATTATATAAAACTTCAGATTCTAAAGCTTTAGCACAGGGTCCTTTAAGTTTATTTACACAGACACCCCAAACCAAAAAAAAAAAAAAAAAAAAAAAAAAAAAAAAAAAAAAAAAAAAAAAAAAAAAAAAAGAATCCTGAGTTAAAGAGAAGCTGTTATCTGGAACAGGCTCAAAATTAATTTGAGTTTTGACAATTTCATACATGTCCATAATGCATTTTGGTCATATTCTTCCCCCAGTATCTTCCCAACTAGCTCTCTTCCTACTTTCATGTCCACTCTCTCCTTTTTGTGACCCATTGGGATTAATTAGGGCTGCTTACATGAGAATGGGTGGGGATTTATTTACCAGAGCAGGAAAATGTTATGTCACTGAATACAACTCACCCTCCACTCCAGCAGGCTCAAATTTCTGCTGTTGCCTCTTACTAGCATCATGACACCAAGTTTCTTCATTTAAGAATGAACTGTGTAGGTGGGTGGTATGTTGGTATAGTATGAAACAGGAATCTAAATACATTTTTCTTCATTTAGAAATACAATTGCTTTAGTCCAACCAACTTAAAAGACCACCCTTTTTATACACAATAGAACGGTACCAAGGTCACAAATCAGGTTTTTGTTGTAGTCAGCCACACGCTGCTGGGATGAATCTCCAACCAGACACAGTTATGGTAGGAAAGGATTTATTCAAGCTATAAATCAGGGGTAGTTCCATAATGGAGAAATTGGCCCCCTTTTACAGGTTCAAGAAGAGAGAGAAACCCATCACAAACATCACACACAGAATAGGAAACAGGCAGGATGGAGAGAAAGCGTTCTTTACCCTTTGCAACCCTATCCCAGACTTATTGGCTTCCTGAGTTTCTGGAATATCCTTTATGCACTATCCTCCCAGGAAGGAATGTTCATTTCTAGCTCCCCTGAACTTCCTTTTATCTTGCCCCCTACTGAGAGGGCTGACTTCCTGTGAATATCCTCAGAGACCCAACTGAGATTATTAAAAGGCCATGTTGACAACATAGCTATCACAGTTAACAGTTACTAAGTGAGGTCCATTTCTGTACTCGCTAGTCTGTTCCTCTACAGTATCTGTCTGTCAATGTCAACATTTTAGTTTCTGCAGTTTTATAAGCTTTGGTACCTGGTAGAATTAAGTTTTCTTAATAGAATTCCAAATTGTCTCGCCTTTTTTTTTTTTTTTTTTTTGGTTTTTCGAGGTAGGGTCTCACTCTAGCCCAGGCTGACCTGGAATTCACTATGTAGTCTCAGGGTGGCCTTGAACTCGTGGTGATCCTCCTACCTCTGCCTCCCAAGTGCTGGGATTAAAGACGTGCACTACCACGCCTGGCTGTCTTCTGTCTTGCCTATTCTTGATGCCACTTTTCCACTTACATTTTCAAAATCAAGTTGTTATTTTCTTTTTTAAAAACTGAGAAAACACAAAATATATATTAACTGGTATAATAAAGCTGGTATCTTACAAGACTATTAGCCTTTCAATTTATAAACAACTTTTAACATTCATTTAAGCCTTCCAGTTAAGTCTTATATAATATCTGCCAGTTTTTATAGTAAATAGTATAAAGAACCTGTCTGTCCTTTCCTGGATTATGAGGTACAAGAAAACATCCTCTATAAGAAAGATACAAATATCTAATTTTATTCCACTACACATGCTGCTTTAATGTTTAAGTTATTTAGCTAAAGTTCTAAGTCTCTCCTAAAGCAAACTGGCCTGTTTCCTATGTTACTTCTTAACGTGTATTGTAAGAATACTAAAATGAAGTAAATTTACAAATTCAGAGTAGTAACTACAACTTATTTCAATAAATATCAGTATTTTTATCCCTACACTTAAGTATCACATTTTTAATATTTTTTATTGATATATTTATACAAGCAGAGAGAGGTAGAGAAGGACAAATAGGTGTACCAAGGCATCCTGCCACTGCAAACTCTAGATACATATGCCACTTTTTACATGGGTACTGGAGCATTGAAGCTGGGTCGTTTGTTAGGCTTTGTATGGAAGCTCCTTAACCACTGAGCCATCTCTTCAGCCAAAGTATCACATTTCTAATAGATTCATATAATAAAGAAAAATCACATGCATATACATGTATCTCAGGTATGTTTTAAAGAAGTAAAGGCCCAAATAATAAATATAAATTGTAAATTAAAAAGTTAAAATTTCCATGTAAAGACTTATTTTCTAGCTTAGTAAGAAATGTGAAGGAAAGAATCAATGAAAAAATAAGGAATAAAATGACAGCAAATGATATATAGAATGCAGGCAAAGGTAAAGAAAAAAGCTATGATTTGCAAAATGTACATGGGGGTGGAGCACATTTTAAAACACATATAAAAAAGAGATTAGAGATGGAATTGTGACCCTTGCCCCCATTGCAAAGCTGTAATGGCAAGCAGATCGGGTCATGGAGGGTATTACCAAAGTAGTAGAATAATTGAAAAGGGCAAAGTAGAGGTTGGAGAGGTGGTTTAGTGGTTAAGGTGCTTACCTGTAAACCCTAATGACTGGAATTTTATTCTCCAGTACCCACATAAAGCCAGATGCAGAAAGTGGGGTGCATGCATCTGAAGTTGCTTGCAATTGCTGCAGGCCCTTACCCATCCATTCTGTCTGTCTGTTTCTCTCTCTGCTTGCAAATAAATTCAAAAGGGGAGGGGAGACTTCCGGTTAAGATGGATGCATAGTAGAAATGTCAAAGCAACGGAGGAAAAAGGCAGAAAAAACACAGAATACACTCTTCTACCCAAAACTGAAGGTGTGTTAGAAATTTTTAGCCCCAGAAGAGAAGAAGAAGACACCCACAGCTTTTAGCAACCACACATCAGCCAGACACCATGCCAGAGGCCAGTAGGGAGAAGCCTGGGACCTACCTAACCCAGCATCATGAAATCCAAAAACCTGAAGAGGACATTTGAGACCAGCCCAGCAACAGCTTCAGGAGCCCTGCCCTCCCCAAACCACCAGTACCTGGAACCACTGGAGACCTGGGGAACCCATGGGAACAGAGCAACCCAGCAGTCATAATCCAGTACAGCCAAACAGAGGAGCAGACCCCATGGACCCAACCAACAAAGAGAGAATCAGCCTCACACTCAGCTTAGGTGAGGCCAGACGCCATAGTAAAAACAAGCAAACAAAACAAACAGACAAAAAACATAAAAAAAACAGCATGGTACTGCACAAAAGATCAAATGGAACTGAAGAAAGGATCCTGATGCAAACCCAGACAGTTACCGCCATCTGATTTTTGACAAAAATATTCATCGGAGAAAAGACAGCCTTTTAAACAAATGGTGCTAAGATAACTGGATATGTAGAAGGATGAAGTAGATCCTTATCTTTTCCATGCCAAAGAATCAAGTCCAAATGGATCAAAGACCTTAATATTGGACCTGAAACTCTGAAACTGCCAGAGGACAAAGTAGGGGAAACACATTAACATAGTCAACGGTTTTCTGAACATAACCCCAGTTGCTCAGGAAGTAAAACCACTAATCAACAATTGGGACCTCATGAAATTAAAAAGCTTTTGTACAGCAAAAAGACATTGGGAATAGAGCAAAGAGGCAACATACCCAATGGGAGAAAAATCCTTTGCAGCTATACATCTGACAGAGGATTAATATCCACAATTTACAAAGAACTCAAAAATTAAATAAGAAATCAAACAAATCAATAAAAAAATGGGCTATGGAACTGAACAGAGAGTTCTCAAAAGAAGAAATACAAAGGGTCTATAAACATCTAAAATCATGTTCTACCTCCTTGCCATCTGGGAAATGCAAACGAAACTACTCTGAGATCCCATCTCCTGTCAGAATGGCTCCCATCAAGAAAACAAATGACAATGCTGGTGAGGATGTGGAAAAACAGGAACCTTTCTACACTGCTGGTGGGAATGTAAACTGGTATAGTTATTGTGGAAAGCAGTGTGGAGGTTCTGGAGACAGCTAAAGATAGATTTACCATGTGACCCAGCTATACCATTCCTTGGCATATAATCTTAAAGACTCTAAATCACTACCTTAGAGATTCTTGCTCTTCCATGTTTATTGCGGCTCTACTTACAATAGCTAAGAAATGGAATCAATGTAGATGTCCCTCAACTGATGAGTGGATAATGAAGATGTGGTTTATTTATACAATGGAGTAGTATTCAGCTGTAAAGAAAAATGAAATTGTGAAATCTGCAGGGAATGGATGTATCTGGAAAAGATTAAACTAAGTGAGGTAACTTGGGCCCAGAAAGCCAAACACCACATGTTCTCCCTCATATAAAGGCACAGCCATTAACCATAGTTTGCTACTAGATAATTTGCTACTAGAAAAACTTCAATGCCAGGAGTGGAATACCTTCCAGTTGTTGGCCAGGGAGGTACCTGAGGCCCCAAAACATTACTGGCCATTGCCAAAGCTCTTGGTTGCTCACTAGAATGAGATGATAAGATCCCACTGCTGAAGACCACATATGCTTGGGCTGCAGGTCTCTGAGAAATCAAGCTGGAGCTGAGCTGAAAACCTCCCTGTTAACCAGCTGACAGAAAGCTGGAAAAAGCTACAGCTGCGGGCTGGAGAGATGGCTCAGTGGTTAAGGCACTTGCCTCCAGTGCCTAAGGCCCCGAGTTCAATTCCCCAGGTCCCACGTAAGCCAGACCCACAAGTGGTGGCCCTGGTGCGCGCGCTTTCTCTCTCTCTCTCTCTCTCTCTCTCTCTCTCTCTCTCTCTCTCTCTCTCTGCTTGAAAATGAATAAATAAAATAAAATAAAATAAAAAAGCTACAGCTGCATGCAGCCTTATGGGAGAAAGATGTCATAAATGGTGGTGAATAACAGTGGACCTTGCAAACCTTAGGACTGGTCAGCTAGGCCAAATGTGTCAACTGGTGCAATAGTGGCATGTCTGTTGTGGGGGAAATCAACCACTCTAATTGTACTGGAGGGAAGGGAATACATGCCTGGTACTGAAGACCTAGTTAGAAAGCCTGTGCATGAGCCCTAGGGGAGTGATGCCTGTTGCTGTCTGGCCAAGTACAAATATTATGCCCACCAAACTGCCTTATAAGCACTTTTTTTTGTTATAAGCACTTTTAAAAAATGTTCATACCCATACAATAATGCTACTCTCATTTTTGGGTATATAAGCCTCTCTTTTTCAGATGGCAGGGACCACTGGGATGATTCAAAAGACACCATAGTGCTGAGAAGTGACAGCGGAGTGCTCAACACTGAGACATCTCTATCACAGCTCACAAGGCTCAGGTCTATTGTGGAAGAGGTGGCGGAAAGATTGTAAGAGTCAAAGGAAGGGTAGGACTGCTTACAATGCAATCTTCCAGATGCAAAAATGGCCTTGATATTCACGACTTCACAGTGCCTGATAATAACGACAAAAGACCACCATAATGGGAGGAAAATATGATGATATTGAAACAAAATAGAGACTGAAAGGGGGTTTGGGATATGATGGAGAGTAGATTTAGGAGGGGGAAAGTAGGGGTGAGGAGGGAATTATGGACTATTGTCTATAATTATGGAAGCTATCAATAAAAAGTTGAGGGGGGGAAGGACAAAGTAAAGGCTTACTTGAATAGAGTGGATCTTGGAATTGTGTTAAAAACTAACTGTGGGCTGGAGAGATGGCTTAGAGGTTAAGGTGTCTGCCTACAAAGCAGAAGGACCTGAGTTCGATTCCCCAGTCAGTACCCATGTAAAGCCAGATGCACAAGGTGGCATATGTGTCTAGAGGCCATGGCTCGTGCTCTCTCTCTCAAATAAGTAATTAAATATTTAAAAAACTGATGTTGGAATAAAACTGCATGCAAAATATTAATTATTTTCCACATTGGTCATGTAGGAACTACTCACAAAATCAGTGACATAAGTTTATGTGTTATGGAAAGTGTAAAAACTAGCCACCAGGCAGATACGTCAACAGAATTCATGTGACAAGCAAATGCCTTGCATCTCTAATCTGCTCACCTTTTAAGATCTAGTGTAAGGGTATTTCTCATCTGAAATGCATGAGACTAGAAATATTTAATATTTCAGATATAGTATTAACTCGTCTTATATCTGTGATTATTTTTTAAGTAATTTTCTTTTTTCATGTATTCATTTTTCAAGCAGAGAGAAAGAGAGAGAGAGAGAGAGAGAGAGAGAGAGAGAGAGAGAGAGAGAGAGAGAGAGAGAGAGAGAACAAACATCAGGGCCACCACCTTGTGGGTCTGGCCCATGTGGGCACTGGGGAATTGAACCGGAGGCCTTAGGCACTGGAGGCAAGTGCCTTAACCACTGAGCCATCTCTCCAGCCCTATCTGTGATTATTTTAACCAAGTTAAAGTAACCAAGTTAACTGGAGAAAATATTTGCAGACAGAGAACCACAAAGCCACAGAAAATATGACTAAAAGATGTGATGGTTAACGTTCTTTGCCAGCTTAACTAGATCGAATAACCTAGGAAACGCACCCTCTGGGTGTCTGTGAGGGTGTTTCTAGGCGATCTATCTGAGAAGATCCATCCTGAATGTGTGGCAGTATCCTACAGAATAAGTCCTAGACAGAATAAAGGAAAAAAGTAGGATGCAAGATAAGCATCAACATTCATCACTCTGTTACCAAATTAGAGAAGCAATATAATCAACTGCCTCACTCTCTAGAAGTGCTTCCACGATGGACTGTACCTTTAAATCACTAACCAAAATAAATTCTTCCTTGTCAGGTATTTTGTCACAGCAATGAGAAAAGTAACTAACACAAGAATAATGAATAAAAACACAAGAGCAAAGATTAATCATTGTTTTTTTAAAATTTGAATCAATACATTATACAGAAAACCAATAAAAAATTTCCCTATAAAACATAAATTTGGATGTTTACACTTTCCCCCACTCATGAGCAAAAATTTACTTTTAGACTTTATTAAAGAGCTCCAATAGTATTTTAACATTCATGAGAATCTGTGCACATTACTTTGAGCTGGATATGCTGCAGGCACTGAGCTGCCTATCTTAGGATAACAAATATTTCACTGAGTAGGCAATATACTTGAACTTTTAAGTGTTTAGACAAGACATACAAATAAATCTCAAGAATAAACTGAGAAAGGGACTTAGAAATCTGGTGATCACATACAAAAACATTCCAGCACTTATATACTTTGTAAAACTGTCCTATACTCTTCAGATTGTATAAATCTTTCACCTTTTACTAAACTGTCCAGTTTCTCATATAACAGAATGATAGAAAAAGGGTAATTACAAAAGTGAGAATGCTGGCTTCAATTCTATCACTTACTTGAGTGTTTAGGCTCATCTAATCTTTAATTTCTGTATTTCAATGGATCTATGCCCAAAATTAGGATGAAATGAGATGATGAAAATGAAGGTGCTTTAAAGAACTAGCAAATGCTATTCAGTTAAAGAAGCTTAAACAACGACAGTGATTTCAGTGAAAGCTTCAAAATAACATATACTATTTTCTGCTTTCACTAATGCCCATACATGAAATGCAAAATGGGCACATAGCCTTACAACCACACTTGTTTTTAACTCTTAAATATTTCCTTTAAGAGGAAACAGTTGAATAAATATGCCAAAAGCCAGCAAATTTATAAAAAAAAAACTAATAAAAACCAATTCTAACAGTTAATAACATCCTGCCTGTTTTGTATATAAGATTTTCTGATTAGAAGACAGGTAATGAAAATTTTCCAAAACTCACTCCTTTTTGCTTAATGAATATAAAACATTACTGAATCTTCAGAACTGGTAGCCACCTTTTCTTCCCTCCGCCCCTCCCTCTTTCTTTTTCTTTTTTGAGTCAGGATCTCACTCTAGCCCAGGCTGGCCTTGAACTCACAGCAATCCTCCTACCTCTGCCTATGGCTACACGGAAGCTAGGCAAGCACTGTATTACTGAACCACTCTGACCCCCAACCAACTAACCTCATTGAGTTCAATGTGCACATTATATGTCTAGGTATGCTTTTAAGGGGGAAAAAGTCAGTCCCAAAATGACAAGGTACAAGGGAAGCCATTTAGTCTGCCAAAACCAAGGTTAAGTAACAGAAATGTTGCTTTATACTTAAGCTCCAAATCAAAGATTAATAACTGTGTTTTTAAAAATTTGAACAAGTATCAATACATTAGGCAGAAAACCAATTAAAAATTTTTATTGGTTTTAATGAGATTTTAAATCTTTTATTGTGAGAATAAAAAAAGTTTACTGAAAGGAAAAAAGCACACAAGAATTATCTATCTAGCTCTAGTTAAAAGAATAAAATACTTGACAGGATAGGGTTACTTCCCAATAAATCCATTGTAAGCTAAAAAAATTAAGTTCATGATGCATTTAATACACCTAACCTATGGAACAAACATCATAGCTTAGCTTAGCCTAGCCTAACTTAAGCATGCCCCAAAATATCCAGTAGCCTATAATTGGGTTAAAATCAACACAAAACCTACTTTGTAATAAAGTACTAAATAACTCATGAATCCACTGAATATCGTGCTAAAAGAGATAGGCAGAATAATTGTATGGGAAGGCCTCTGTACTACTGTAAAATTGTTAAGCCAAACCATTGTTAACTTCTGGGAGTACAACCATCCTCTAACTGAAATGCTTATTACTTCAGAGAATAATGAAACAAATGCAGGTATGAAATTATTTTCCTTCATATCTTGCAATCAATGGAGTAATTCACATAATATTCATTGTTGAAAATGAATCCCAAAATTTCACACTGAATCTTAAGTTGCAGCCAACAGGTACATACCAAACATTTAGAAGACTGAGAAGGAGGACCACACATCTGAGGCCAGCCTATAGTGAGTGAGGGCAACCTGGCTATATAGCAAGTCCCTTGTCTACAAAAACAAATAAACACACACACACACACACACACACACACACACACACACACACACACACACACGCGTGCATCTGAGGGCCAAAACAGCATAACTTCTAGATCAAAACTAGCTATAAAATTGATACCTGGGCTTAGCAGTTAAGGCATTTGACTGCAAAGCAGAAGGACCAAAGTTTGATTCCCCAGAACCCATATAAAGCCAGATGCACAAGGTAGCAAATGGGCCTGGAGTTTATCTGTAGTGGATGGAGACCCTGGCGTGCCCATTCTCTCTGTGTCTGCCTCTCAAATAAATATTTTTAAAAATTGATACCTCTTCTCAATATCAAACTATGCCTCAAACCTATTAATTTGTAGATAACAATGAGACAAATACACCTCTATGACACTATCCTGAGAGTTAGAAAACAAAAGAATAAAGCATTTTCCTAATACCTATACAAACTCTTGGAAGGAAACCTCAGAAGTGATGAAGGAAAATTTTAATTAAAAAATTTCTGGAGAAGAAATGCAGAAGGAACAACAAAATTAGAGCCATATCACTTTGTAACTTCCAGAGAAATATTTGACAATGGTCAAAGAGTCCCTAAAACCGTCAAGTGGATTATGCCAGCAATCTCACAATGGAGTCATCCCGCTATGTCTTTTTATACAGTGATACAGAAAGTAGACAGAAATCACATTTTGTCAAAATTAACCAACCAACCTCCCCCCACTAATCATTTTGATGGTGCCTCTAGATAGAAATTACTTTCAGAAGAAATATGCAAATGTAAGCACATGCCCAAGACTACCTACCATAGGGAAGCAATCAGCAAAATCCACAGTCAGAAATTTGACAGGGTAAAGTTTTCTCACAAACAAGTATATGAGATGAAGGGGAAAAAGTTGAAGGAAAACAATTACATATTAAAAGACAAAGAAAACCAATATAATATACAACCTTTTTAGAACACGGCTTAAGCCGGGCGTGGTGGCGCACGCCTCTAATCCCAGCAGAAGTAGGAGATCACCATGAGTTCAAGGCCACCCTGAGACTACATAGTGAATTCCAGGTCAGCGTGGGCTAGAGTGAGACCCTACCTCGAAAAACAACAAAACAAAACAAAAAAGAACATGGCTCAAACAAAATAACTAAAAAAAAAAAAAAAAAAGATTTGGGCTAGGGACATAGTTCAGCAGTTAATGGTGCTTACTTGCAAAGCCTCTGGTCTGGGTTAAATTCGCCAGCACCCACATAAATCCCAGTACACATGTGGCACATGCTTATGGAGTTCGCAGTGAAAAGAGGCCCTAGTGTACAAATATCACACACTTACTCTACTGTCTCAAATAAAAAGATATGTAAGAAGTAGGGAAATCAGTTAAGGAGAAACTAATTTTAAAAAATATAATGGGGCTGGAGAGATGGCTCAAAGGTTAAGGCACTTGCCTCCAGTGCCTGAGGCCCCCAGTTCAATTCCCCAGGACCCACATAAGCCAGAATGCACAAGGTGGTGGCTCTGGTGCATTCTCTCTCTCTCTCTCTCTCTCTCTCTCTCTCTCTCTCTGCTTGAAAATGAATAAATAAAATATTAAAAAAATATATAATGATGTAGTTAGTAGTAGTAATTTTTTTAAGGAAAGGAATTTCTCTCAGATTTTGTCTATTAAGATTAAAACATTTCTAAGTTCAATATATTTTAAAAAATTACAAGGGTTGCAAATCTGAAAATGATTTAATTATAAATACTTTAAAATCACAAATTCAAATAATTGTTCTTCAATGGAAAAGTGAATACTTAAGAGCAGGGCATGGTGGCACACGCCTTCAACCAAGCACTGAAGAAGCTGAGGTAGGAGGATTACCTTGAGTTGAGGCCAGCCAAGGGCTACAAAATGAGTTCCAGATCCCCTGGGCTAGAAGCACAAGACACTACCTGGGGGTGGGGGTGGGGTATGTGAGACTACTAGCAACACTTATGTTTATTAAAAACTATTTGAAGAAAAGGACTCAAAATGTTGCTTATAGGTAGTTTCTATGGATTTCAAGTAACTAGCACAAGCAAAGGGAGAGTTAAAAAAAAGTTGGGCTGCAGAGATGACTCAGCAGTTAAGGTACTTTTCTACAAATCTTAAGGACCCGAGTTTGAGTCCCAGTGCCCAGGTAAAGCCAGATGAACAAAGTGATGCATGCGCCTGGAGTTCATTTGCAGTGGCTAGAGGCCCTGGAGCGCCCACTCTCTCAAATATTTTCTTTTTTAATGTTGTCTCAAGTACTTTTTGTTTTTCCTTTTAATTTTTTGAGGCAATGCCAAAGCTATGTATCCCTGACTGACCTGGAAGTCACTGTGAATTAAGCTGGCCTCAAACTAGAAACAATCCTCTTGTTTCTATGTTCCATATAGATGATTTTATGTTCATGACTTAAAATTGCTTTAGAGAGCAGCCTAGAATTTCAATCCATTCCAATAAGGCAAAGAACTTGTCTGATCTCTTTCTCTCTCTTTTTGGTTTCTGAGATAGTTTTGGCTTAATGTTCTGGCTAACCTTGAACTTGTAATTACCCTTCATTCTCAGCCTCTGAAGTAGTTTAGATTACAACTCATGCCACTAGGCCCATTTTAGAGAAATTATAATCTTCATATATGAGCTGAGTAAAATGGTTTATGAAAATGAACATGCAAATTGCACTCCATATGACATTTATTATCAGCAATCTTGACACTTAAGAAATTTACTTCAAGGATATATAATTTAAAATACACTTTTTAAAGTACTTGGGAAGCACAGGCTGAGGATTGCTTCTAGTTTGAGGTCAGCTTATTTAACAAAGAGTTCCAGGTCAGCCAGGGATACATAGCAAAATATTGCCTAAAAACGACCAAACCCCACAAAACTTCCAACAACAACAACAAAATTTAGAATCACAGGCCATGCAACCCTTGCATCATGATTCAATCACAGGGAGACTACATAAGGGATTATTTTCATGAATAGTATGGTATGTAAAAGGCAAATTCATAAAAATCAAAGTAATTTTCAACCCGTCAGGGACTAAGGAAAACTAGGAGAACACAAAAGAAAATAATATGGATAATTACTAATTCCAACCAGAAGTGTATTTAAGTATCAGATTTCCATCTGAAGTTATGAATATAAAAGTACCAGACAGTAACTCAGAACTACTGATCCAAGTACTGAATATATCCCCTAACTAACTAGAATTTCTTCTATACACAAATTTGGCCAAATTCTTAGCATTCTAAAGAAAAGTAGAGAAACATGTATCGAGATGGTAGCTTAATTACAGTAGACCAAGTCCATTTATACAGGCTTTAAAGTACAACACAAACAGTAACAGGTAAACAGGACCCTGATCTACAACTTACCTATGAAAAGTTGACAGGACATGACAAATATCTTAACAATAAAACACAAAAACTATTATGATGGCTCTTTCATTCCTTATACTCCAAATTTTTGTGTTCATTTCTAAAGGCATGTCTTATGGGGAAGTGTCTAGTGTTATAGAAAGAACTAAGCAGTTCCTATGACTTAAGTTGGTAAATGTTAAGTTTAGGCTAAAAACTTGGCAGGTTTGCTAAATCCTAAAAGTGCTGCACAACTGAGGATTCCATCTGAATAAATTAATTAGTACATATTCAACATACACAAAAGATCAAGGATCTCCCAAAGAGCAAAGGTCCAGAACTTGGAATGCAGGACTTCTTTAAAAACAACAACAACAACAACAACAACAACAAAAACAACAAAACCTAGTCCACAGTACAATATAAACTGAAATGATGATCACTGCAACAGAACCTTTGTTATATGGACATTTACTGTATCAATGAGCTTGAGGAAAAAAAATAGTTATACCTATATTCTGTGGGCTGAGAGTCAAACAGAACTATTAAGTTAGTCTGTTTATAACATTACTTTTAAAATAACAAGCTAACTTAAATCTTTCAAAGCATAAAAAAGTCAGCAATAGAATCCTTCTGTTTCAGTTGTACTTAGAAATAAAAAAATTAAAAACTATTTTAATAAAATAATATCTTTGGTAAAATAAGGATTCATACACAGCCTCTGGTGTCTAAAACCCTTACAAAAGATACTGTTATCTGCACAAATAAAGGTTTCCCAGAGAATTAAAGGCAACCACCAATTTAATAACCTGGGTATGGGGATAATTTTTAAATATAGGTATAAACAAAAAATTCTAAGTGCTTTAACTTAGGCATACAATATGCCTAAAACACCTCTAAGCAGATTCACAAGTAGAAGTACATGGCCCAAGTCCATCGGCTTCTCTAATGTACATATACTAAATGCATATACTCTAACACAATAACCTTTTTGCTTTGGCCAAGCATTCAAAGGCAAAAGCAAAAACCAACCAATCAAACAAACAAACAAAAAAACATTGTACTAAATTATTTACATTCAGTTACTGTGTAACTATTGTTTTTCTTATGGTGTGCACAAACTTTTGATAGTAAAATTTTGCTTTCACTATCATGCTATTTATAAATAGTTGATTTTTCAGATGTTTTAAAACACATAAATCAAAAGCACAGACATAAAAAAACACACCATTGTATTTCATAAGAGGAAGGTAAGATACATAAGAGGGTCTTTACCTTACTGTACATTAGACCCTCACTTTGAATTTTCAGGAAAGTAGAACTTTTCAAAAGGCTAATATCTAAAAGCAAAAGCAATTTGGCATGTTTTATCCAACATTAAATATTTTACATGTATTATAAACACACGCACAAACACACATACATGTATACATACAAATAAAAAGGGTTTTGGGTTTTTTTTTACCTAAATGCAAACTGGATGAGGATCCATGTGATGAAAGTGATGGCGGTGGCGTAAGTGAATGTCCTGGAGTTTGGCTTGGCAGAGGCATGCCTATTGGACTTGGAGAGGAGGAAAATCCCAGACTATTGTAAAATGGTTGCCCTATGGGTGCTAGGCTGCTACTAGATCTTTTGTACAAGTCAGAGCTAGTAGATAGAGACTCTCTCCTTGTGGCACTACTACTTGCAGAACTGCCAACTGAAGAAGAAATAAAAAAAACCCTAATTACATACAGTGTTAACTGAATAGAATCTATCCCCAACTCTTGCTGGGCAATACAGAAGTGATCACAATAATTATTTTTAGAAACATTATGGGAAAGATAATTACTGTGATAACTATTTATACTAATTTATTAATCATAAAAGGGTATAAATGCACCCCAATAAAGAAACCAAATACTTCACAGAGCAGTCATGTTTCATTATTTCACACATCTTTATCACTGACAGGTCACTGTGCTTTAATACCCTGATATGATTGATCAACCTAAGAATTGCAAGTCATCTGTTTTAAGACATGGTAAAGATCAAAGTCTAGTATGTTTAACTTTGGCATTATCCTAGTACCTAAAACCTGTTTCTTAGACTTCAGCTTAATTCCAAGATTTCACCAATAAATGGATTATTACATTTCCTTCACCATTCACATTTGATTTGGCTTCTAGCTGTGTTCAAAAGAAAGTCCTTTCAAGTCCATATTGGCCCGAATATTAAGACAATTGTGAAACACAAATGGGAACTAATTCCTGAGCATTTTTCTATTATACATGCTTGAACAAAAATCACAAAATACATACAAAAATATCAAAACTTATTTTAGAAAAATTAATACTTTTAATGACTATTACCAATCAAAAGACATGCTTTCACTTCCTACCCCACAGGACACTTCATTCTTAAGATCTGAGCACTGGCCTTCTGAGTCCCCTATTCAACTGAAAGACCGATAGCTTCTCTTGTGCCTCTCAGATGACATTGATATAGAATTTGTCTCACTGTCCCTCATTATACTAACATACCAAATTCTTTTACTTCTATTAACCTTCTAATCCCTTTTGTGCTCCACAAAAACCATAAACTAGTAGAATCATACTACCATGTCAGCCTTGCATATATGTATGCATACGCAGAAAAACAATCCAAGATCTGGATGTAGTGAAAAATATATTTTAACAATCAAATATCCTATACTGGTCAAAACTCCAAGTTCTCAAATTTCATTTAGAACTTTTATTTTCAAATAAATTTCCTTATTATTCTAAGCATCTTTAAAAAAATGCCTTTTACATCCAAGAGAACTTCATGTAACATTTCTAAACCTGCAAATCAGGTTTCTAAGGACAAGCTCTATATATTCGGACCAATATGGCAATTCTTCTCAAGAAAAGTATTGAATCTTGGTTTTCTATCACAAATCATGTAAGTATGTCATACATGGTATGGATTAAAGAAAACAAGCAGAGTACATGATGAGTAAACCAAGTTAAGCTTGTAACACAGATAGGAACCATAATTATACTGGTTTATCAAATTCAAAAACCTATAAAGAAAAAATCTAGGCTTATGCTAGCCAAAAACTTTTGCTATTTAACTTTTCATACCAGCCAATGTAATTTCTAAAAAAGTAATCAAGACTTCATATAATCAAAATCTGCAAGATAGCTATACGCACCTTAATAAATAGCATAACAAATTAACATTAATGTAATAAATAGCTCTTCAGGAGTTGGTTTTGGTACAATTGTCAATATATGCTACATTAACTATACTAATTTAAAAGGACACTGTCAACGTGATAGAAAACATGTTTCATACACTGTATTTTTATTTTAAAAAACACCTTAGCTGATAAGGGGGGGGAAAAGCGCCTAATGAGAGCAGCGTTACCACTCCCCTGGCAAATAACTAAAGAAATTGGTTTTGACACATCCAATACGTTCCTAAAAAAGGAAGTCAAGACAAACCTCCAAAAATAATAAATTACTTTAAAATATAATCAAACTGGCTTGTTAAATTTTACAACATACATAAGTTAATTTTCAGGCTAATGATGAAATATGAAACAAAATGTACCTCACATATCTAAGAAGCTAGACAAACCAGAGAATCACTACTCATTTATCAACTGTGTATAACATATCAAATCATAAACTTTCAATTGTAATAGCACTCTTCAAATAACAGGTCACAAAGGATGGTTTAATTAATGTATTACAGTAGCTATTACTTCCTGGCCAATAAATTTGGGTATTTACCACAGTTGAATAATAGAACATTATATTGGTAAGAGAATGCATATAACTATATATTTTAACTTTCCTACAAGTAAGCAATCACCAGTGTAAAAAGGCAGTGCACAGGCTTGATATGATAGCAAATATGTGTAGAACCTGAATGGACTCTCACAAAACTATCAAAGATGATGACAGACTGGTTGCAATCAGATGCTACTGTCCCACAGTTTTTATTTTAAATTTTATTTATCTATTTATTTTTGTAATACTGGGGACTGAACCCAGGTACTCACACATGCCAGGCAAGTACTCTACCACTGAACTATATCCCAGTCCTAATGTCCCCTAAAACAAGGGAAAATGAGTGTTTTCCCAAGTGGATATCAGAATAATGTGATGCTCATAGGAAAGGCCTGAAGTCAGTTCTGAGACCAGTTCCTTAAGGTCTTTACTAAAATACAAATGGGAATCTGAAAGAACTAGGTAGGAGGGACCTACAAATTTACACCAGATCATGCATAATATACATTAGAAAAGAGAATAGAGAGTTTATCAAAGCTGCATTCTCCGGGATAGTTTGGGATCAACAATCAATAGTTTAGAAACTAGTTATGTCCATGAACTATGTTATTTCACTTTTGCTCAGAATATTTAGGAGTCTTTGGGAACAACGTCTAAACTGGGCTAAGAATCAAAGAATGAATCTTATAGGAGTATATAAGCTGGACATAAAAAAATACTTAACTCCAAAAGAAATGACAAAAATTTAATCAAAATGTTAACAGATTTATAAACAATCTCCAAATTCAGCAACTTTCTACCTCAATTGTGTTCATTATTGAGAAAATTTTGTGCTAGACAAATATAACATTTCCTAATTATATTTCATTAGAAAAACAAAAATGGGGCATTTTATACTTTAAAGTTTATACCTGGATGGAGAGATGGTTCAGTGGTTAAGGCACTTGCCTTCAAAGCCTAATGACCCAGGTTCGATTCCCCAGTTCCCACATAAAGCCAGATGTGGTTTGTTTGTAGTGGCTAGAGGTCCTGGTGTGTCCATTCTCTCTCTGCCTGTCTCTCTCTGCTTGCAAGTAAATATTTTTAAAGTGTTAAGCTTATAACTATTTTAAACCATCCCTCTGACAAATATAAATGCTAAAAGTTCAAAGACATTTCTTCCAAAATAGACAAGCATTTGATGACTTGTGGCAGGATGCCATTTTCCATGGGGGATGGGGAGAGATCTGATGTGGCGAGAAAACATGAGAAATGAGTATTAGGAAATCTATAATATTATGATATAGAAAATCTCTTGAGGTCCAAATAATTTCCCAGCCCTCTTGAAGGCTGTCAGTTGAACCAACAAATCAGGGTAAGCTGTTTTTCCCTAATGTTAAGGCTACTTACATTTATGATTCCTTAAGTTATGTAAGCTATGTAAACCATTTTATTAAATGAATTTTTGGTGACCAAGGCTAAATTATTTAATCTAAAAATATAAATCTATTGGTAGTCTCTTTAGAATTTATCAAAACAAAATCATAAGCTACTAGCATTCAGTGATAATGAACCATCTGATAAAAATAATTACTCATTTCAAAATTACCAAATATTAAGATGGCAGAGTACCTTTTATTTATTAACATTATGGGGAATAAGGAAGGGCTAGTAATTAGAATATACTGTGCCAAACAAACCTCAATAAAACAAAAATTATAGTAACAAATCTTTTAAAAAAGGAAAAGGAGTAAAGGATGGGTTACTAGAAAATAAGCCAAACATTTATAAAACTCAAAATACCTCATGTGCACTAAGCGGGGTATACCCATTTTTAAAACAAACATACCTGATGAGCCAAATCCACTGAGGGCTGAGCCTATAGCAGCTCCCAAAGAGCTACCATTCCCAAAGCCAAGAGATGTACTTCCAGGCTGACCAGGTCCATGAGAAAATAAAGAACTGCTCTGGGAGCTATTAGTCAAAGAACTGCTCCCATAAAATGAATTAGACTGCAGATTAGTGTTCGGTTGCTGCTGCTGCTGCTGCTGTTGCTGCTGTGGTGGCTGAGTGCCAATTGGCCGAAAAAGACCATTGGTGCTGCCTGTAAGACTATTTGCAGTTCCTCCAGCTGCCGCTGCTGCTGTAAAATAAAATTTTGATACATCTTAAAACTACACCCAGAGAACTAGTTTGTACTTGAATAAAATTTTGAACATCAGAAAAATATTATCCCCCCAAATGTTGATTACACTTACCAGCTTGTGCTGCTGCTGAACTAATTAAAACAGGTGTTGGAGCCATTAATCGAACTGGAGCTCCAAGGCCAGTTCTTGCTCCAGGGCCAACCACTAAGGCACCAGTCTGATCATAATAGGCAGTTGGAGCTAGTACTTGATAGCCTAAATAACATTAAAATAAATATTTACTAAAGATACTTGTTATAGAAAAATTCACGTATATTTTCCCTTGAATTGTTGTTTTTGTCAACTCAAATCATGCTATTTTATACTATATAAAAATCAACATAGTTGAAAGGTATCACTAACTATATAAATATTTTTCTCTAAATTTTAACAGTAATACCTTTAGCAGAAATGTCTTTTACCTAAGAACTACAAAGAAGATTCTTTCCCTTGAAATATAAACTATAAGCAACCAAGAGCTGATATTGGGGAAAAAGTATCACCATTCAGTTGTGAGAGTGACTGACAAACTAGAGTGACTTAGAACACTATAAGCAAGCTTTTTATGTACTTTCTTTTAGTAAAGTTCGAAACTAACTGCCTCATTCATTACTCATGCTCCTTTAGATTTTCACTTATAAGCATCTCTTCAAACACTTAAAATATCATTTCAGCAGATAATTTAAAATCCTGGTGTCTCTGTGTAAAGCTTCTCAAGCTAGATTTTGAAAAAGAAAATCCTGCAGGTATTTGTTTCATTGTATATTTGAGCACAGGCAGGTAATGATTTCATATTATTAAGAACTATGGGAAAGTTCTCAACAGGGATTCCTCTACTGAACCAAGGAACATACAAATTGATTCAAGTGACAATTAAGGATGGAATATAAGAAGTACTGCTATAGAGGGGCGCAGGAGAGAAGTCAAATACTTTAAATACTTGAGAGCAATAAGGTCTAATTTTCTCTTGGAATGTAGGTTGAGAAAGATTCCATTATATACAGTGACAAGAATTTCGGCCCAACAGCTTGATAATTATCTGTGAAAATGTATCAGCAACTTTTCATACTTTTCAAGTATAATATAATCTGCTTGGATACACACCATTATGACCAACATTTCCACAAGCATATTAATAAAGCAATACTAAGTATGTAAGCATTAACATACTGCTAATAAAACATCCATACTCAAGCTATCAGATGCTAGCAAATAGTTTTATCTGGTGCACATGATAGTCCTAAATTCCAGACTCAGAAAAAATTCTTGCTCAAAAGCATTGCTATTGGGCTAGGGAAATGGCTCAGTGGCTAACAATGCTTGCTGCAAGCACGAGGGCGGGGCTGACACCATCTGCATTTGGTTACCCAGCAGCCACATAAAAGCACATAGCCACCCATGCCTGCAACCTCAGCTCTGGAGGAGCAAAGAACACAGAACTGCTGGGGCCCACAACTACAGCTCCAGGTTCAGAGACTCCTGGGTGAGCAATAGAAGAGCACATGCTCTGGCCTCTATATATGCACACAAAGGGTATGTGCACCTATACACATGTGTGTGCTTATGTATTTCCATTCTGTGTTGTCTTAGATGCAGACCACAGTATCAATATGTAGCATCATTTCTGCTATAATTCAATTCAGTTGAAAAAGTTCTCAAAAGCTTCTAATTTCCACTGTAATATCTTTCTGTTACTGAGAAAGTTTGAGAGTTTAGATAGGTATATGAATGGTTGGGGACATGGGGAGGGGCAAAGTAGAGAAAATTATAGACAGATATAAAGGCACGGTCCCTATATTATATTAAAGAATAGTGCCAATTACTAACAGAGGAAGCACATCACTTTTTTCATTCTAGGTCATTTACTTTAAGACATTAAATCTACCTAATAAATTCCCCTTAAACAAAACTCTTTTAGCTTAATTTTTAGACAGTTCCTCCTCACACCTTTTGGTTTGAGATAGGGTCTCACACTACCTGCATGTTTCAGCCTCCCTAGTGCTGGGATGAGCCACCATGCCTGCTGACATTTCTCATCTTTAAACATGCTAAAATAAACGGTGTAGAACTAAGAAAATAAACTGCAAATAGAGAAATGAAACATAAGGCAGAAAGAAATACTAAAATAGATGTGCAGTCAAAATGCCACAAAAAGGTGGAAGAGCCATTAATAAATGAGTACTGGGAAAGAAAGACTGAAGAAGGCTTCACAGAATGGACCATGTTAAAGGTTGAGATGGAAAGTTAAATCAAAATGTTTACAAATCTGGACTTAGAGCAAACTAAAAACTAGATGCAAACCAATTTTACTGAAAAGTTGTAATAAGATATTTGAAGCTAAAGAAAGAACATGAGTTGAGTGTGGTGGCACACATCTTAATCCCAGCACTTGGGAGCAGAGGTAGGAGGATTGCCATGAGTTTGAGGACACTGTGAGACTACATAGTGAATTCCAAGTTGGCCTGGGCTAGATCAAGACACTACCTAGAAAATCCTAAAGAACATGAGTTAGTTAGGGCTACAGACAAAAGTACACTATGTTTCAAGGCCAGAATATACTCTACTGTTCAAGCAGATTAGGTGAACAAGGTAGTTTGGGGCTAGACCATGGAAAGCATTAAGAATAGGAATAGGGAATGGAGCTGGTGAAATGACTCATCAGCTAAAAGCATTTGCATGTAAAGCTTGCTGGACCAGGTTCAATTCTCTAGGATGTCAAGTGGTGCAGGCATCTGTGAAACCAAGGAGCCTACAATAATGGAAGGTGGAACTGGGAGGATGTCAACCTCATGGGCTAGCAAGTCTGTCGGAAGAGATGAGAGACCCTATTTTAAAGAAGGTGGAACAAGGTAGCAGCACAGATTATCTCCAGGTGACCCTGACTTCCACACGTGTACCACACACCCACCCATCTACCCATGCACACATAAGCATACTTTAGAAATGGGAATGGGACACTCTGATACACATTTTTGACAGGGTAATAAAGAAAAGATGACAAGAAAGAGTAAAAGGATAAGGGAGCAGTAGAAAGTTTCCAGGATACAGAAAAGAAACAAACACAAGGTACAATAATCATTAACAAATTGTCATGAAAATTATTTTGTTCAATATGCTTTAAAGGCCAGGTGTGGTGGTACACGCCTTTAAGGAGGATCACTGTGAGTTCAAGGCCACCTTGATATGCTTTAAAGCAAATCAACAAAAAGAAACTCCCAAAGAATTGGCAAATTGTTAAGCAAGGAGCATCGATCAGCAGTACAGCAGTTCTCTAGCAAATACAGGGCCCTGGGTTCTAGAGGTGCAGTCCCAGCTCTACAAGGGGAAAAACAAGGACTCTACAAGACTGAGTGTGGAGCACAGAAGAAAACTAAGAGCTCTAGATCACCGAGTTTGAAGATGTATCTTTCTAGTTCTGGAGGACAGTACAGTTAATAAGTGAAACAGACTAAAAAATAAACAAGTTTAACTGAATTCATGTTCTGACATTCATTTTCAGGAGTATCTATACATAGACATGATAATGTCTGGTACAAAGGCAGAAATACATACTCTTTCCTGTTCAGGAAAGAATACAAAGCGATATACTCTCCTACAGAATGAGTGTAAACTGTCTCTACTTTTCTAATGTTGAAATCAAAGTACCAAGAGGAAAGCAGCATGTCCAAGGTCACAAAACTGCTAAGAAGCAGAACAATGCAAACACTGACTGAAATATGTGGTCATTAAGCTTGACTGTCTACCTTCTGTACGTAAAGACATACGTAGAGGAGATGCAAAAAACAATAACAGAAAAAACGGCAGGAACACAAAGCGTCAAAATAGTGATTTTGGGAAAGTACTTAAAGAGTTGGACATAGTCAATCAGATAAAATATAGCCACAAATTGAGAAAAGTTAAGACTGGGGGAAGTCATAGTTTGCATTTACCACTAAGTAATATTAGAGCTATTACTAAGGAATTATGCAGACAGGGCTTAAAAGTTTGAGATAGCTTAAGTAGTTCACAAGGGAAGTGCAACAGAAGTTGTTGAAAAATTAAAAGTAAGTTAAAAAGAAGTAAACTGAAAGTACAGCAGTGGTTGAGGGGAAGGAGGTCACAGAAGGGGAAGATTTGAAGATACAATGCTAAAAAAACAAATGGTACACAAATTAAGCAGAAAGATTAGCTTTAAAATGGCCAGGAATGTGATAATGAGCAATGAAGGAAGAAAAGAGTTAACAAATGAGACCTGAAGTAACATCAGTTTTTCCAAGCAAGCACTTCATAACATCACACTTTAATTTATAATGTATAATTAGTTGAATACTGAAAGTCAAAGTTGAATTGGGTGTGATGTAAACATATAATCCCACAATACAAAAGGATAAAGGAGGAGGAGTGGCAGTTTAAAGCTGTCTGGACTAAATAGTAAGTCTATCATTAAAAGGGGAAAAATGTTATTTTGTCATAGCCCTGAGATGAATGACGTATAGAAGGCACCAAAGAAAGTTATAGATTGAAGAATCTTTTGAATGGCTCACAAGTCACAAAACAAGCATTACTTTCTAGATTAAGAAAATCAATCTGGGGCTGAAGAGGTGATTAAGTGGGCAAGAGCTTTTGTCACACCAAGCACGAGGCCTGCTAGAATTTTGATTCTCAACACACACCTGTAACCCCTGCCCTGTGGAAGGCAGAAGACACTGGAGACTAGCTGTGGCAAGCTGCTCAGCAAATCTGAAAAAAAAACAGCAGCTCTGGGTTCAATGAGATATTCCTCAGGGCAATCAGAAGAGCAGTAGTAAGACACCTGATAGTCTCTTCGGGCATCCATGGACACACACACACACCTGAAAATACATGTGTATATACTGTATATACACTTAACACATGCATATCACATATACTAAACACATACATGCAAAAAAAAAAAGAGAATACCTTCCTTCCACCATTCTTAACATAGTGATTTTATATCTAGTTATGCAAAAACAAACAAACAAACAAAAAACCTTCACAAAAAAAAAACATTTTACCCTTTAAAAAAACTGAACAGCCAGGTGTGGTAGCACACACCTTTAATCCCAGCACTTAAGAGGCAGAGATAAGAGAAATGCTGTGAGTTCCAGGCCAGCCTGGGCTAAAGTGAGACCCTACCTCAAACAAAACAAAAAACAAACAAAAAAAGCTGAACAGTGTGAAGATACATGATTATTAAACTATTATTTTCTATTTAGTAGGTTTTCACAGGTACATTTATACACACTGTTACCATTAACACCAACAGTCTGAAATGTTAAAAATGAGCTGAACAAGATCTAACTATGCTCAAAGTAGAAAGTGTTAGTTGCAAACCTCTCAGTATTAACTAAATAACTAATCTTACAACGGTTTTTTAACTTTTCATTATTTAAGTATTAGATTTTTTGTTTTGCTTTAAAAATTCATTGCTAATAGATACAAAACGGCTAGTTTTATTTCCTAAAGCACCATACTGAAACTTCTGCACTAGAATTAGCTGCCAAAGATGTTATTCATGCAAGCTTCATGTTTCCAACAATCAAAAAGATAGTGCGTTGACAATTATGGTCTATAATTGCCACTCTTGTCACTAAGTCTCACAAACTATTAGTTTCAACCATTAAGCATCTGAATTCTAAATAAATTTATCACAAGTTAGGCAAAGCTTTAAAGATACTTTTTTTGAGAGCTGGGCAGGTAGCCCGCACCTTTAATCCCAGCACTGAAAGGCAGAGGTAGCTTAGTTGGAGGCCATCCTGAGATTACATAGTGAATTCCAGGTCAGCCTGAGCTCGATAGAGACCCTACCTTGAAGAGAGAGGGAGGATACTTTTTTGATTTCTCCACTCATTTAAAAGCAAATCTAAACCAGGCATGATGGTGCACGTCTTTAATCCCAGCACTGGTACTCTGGAGGCCAAGGTAGAAGGATTGCTATGAGTTTGAAGTCAGTCTGAGACTATGTAGTGAATTCCAGGTCAGCCTGAGTGGGACCCTGGGGGGGGGGGGATTAATCTACTTAAATTCCTACAAATCCTCACCTACCACAAACAAACAAACAAACAAAAAATAAATCTATCAAACTCCAATTAACTAGTCATATACCTGGCATGCCTGCAGCAAGACCCTGACCAAAAGCCAAAGTTGGATTTGCAGCTGCAGCAGCAGCAAGAGATTCTGCTTGCTGCCCTTGCTGGCCCTGATTGGGAGTAAGAGGACGCTGACCTGCTCCAGCACGAAGAACCTGCAAGGTACAGAAGACTCTCTTAGAAGCAATACAATAAAAGAACAAATTTATCTTGGACAGACATGTACATATCAAAGACTGGTTGTTCTTTGAAAAATGTAGGTTTAGTATGAAAAGTTATAAAATACTTAATCATCAAACACATTGCTGGCTCTTGACTGTTAGATCAATAAAGTAAAATGGAGACTCAAAAGATCTCTGGGTAAAAATAATATATATATCTAAGGGCAGAAGAGGAGGCTCAGCAGTTAAAGGCACTTGCTTACAAAGCCTAATGGCCTAGGTTTGATTACCCAGCACCCACATAAAGCCAGATACACAAAGTGGCACATGTTGTCAGGAGTTCGATTGCAGTGGCAGGAGGCTCTGGCACACCTAAAGTCATGACTATTTCTGCCTCCCCCTCAAATAAATAAAAAATAATATGTATGTATTATGATAATGAGCACTGAAGAAGAGTTAACAAAAATACCAAAATCTTAAATGAACACTTAAAACTTAGATTTTATTAAAATTGTTTTCTTTTTTAAAACATATTGTGGATAATTAGGTACATTGTATAAGCAAATCTTGTGACAGTACCCCCATTTCCCTCCTCCATGTCCCCAATCTGCTAGGGGCCCTCCTCAGTGGACTTGCTGGACCAGACCGTGGGATAGGGGGTTATGGATTGTATAAGAAGTAGCCAGTTTTTTTTCTTTGTATGTTGTTGCTAAGGGGGCAATGACTGGATATTTTCCCCCACCCTGGCTCTTACAATCTTTCCTCCCCCTCTTCCACTCAGTTCCCTAAGTCATGGTGGGTGAGTACAATTTTGAAATTCAGGGATTTTTAACTGAATTAAGACTCCCTAGTAATATAAAATCTTAGAATGAAAAAAAATACAAGATACTTCAAAACAAGAGGAGAGGTTCTTAAGACCTCTAGTTTTATTCCTTTGTAGTTACAGCTATTATAGTAAAGATATATAGTCATGATGGGCTTAATCATGAATTTTGCAAATATTCAGTTAATTCAGTAGAAAGTGGTATCAACCACAAGTCGGCAACATGTTTAGCTAAAGATATGAATCAAAGGTAAACTATTAAATAATGTTGTAACACAATACACAAGGACTGAGACAAATGATAGCTTAAATAAACCATCAATATAGCATTAAAATATACTAAAGAAAATTCAGAATAAAGACTCGCTACCAGGCAAGCAGCACCATATTTATCAAATTGCTTCTTTTACATGAATATGGTAAATGGGATAGCTAGAATTCTGACATTTATCAAATGTTTATGATGGTGTATAGGTACAGGTACCTTTTTCCACCATGTTTTGAGACAGTGTCTCCCTTGTTCTGAACTGAACAAAGTGCTTATCACATTGCCATAGGTGCATTGGGATTACAGATTTGTGTGTCAGTTTTACATGCTTTACTAGCTTTACATGGCTGTTGAGAAAATGAACTTGCAACCGTAGGCTTGCCAACAAGCCTCTTTAACCACTAAGCCATCTCACCAGACTCGCAAGACAATTTCTTGAAAAGAGGCTGAAATGAAAAATAATCTTGATATACATCTTCTTTCTTTAGAAACTAAGGACAGTATTTACCCAAAAAAAAAAAAAAAAAAAAAAAAAAAAAAACCTCTAGCTTTTCTTGCTAAAAAATATAAAGCATTTAATCTCTAATGGCCAGAATGATGCTAAAATAAATTAGTATTCAAATTTATAATCTAAATATATGAAGAAAAATGAAAGGGCTGTTACTTTACTGAACATTATTAGCATATTTTTGTTGTTTTATTTTGAGATAAGGAGGGTGTTGCTGTGATATAGTTTAGCTTGGCCTTGAATGCATAGTCCTGCCTCAGTTTCCCAGTGCTAGAATTATAGGCATTCAGCATCATACTTGACTTATTGGCATACTTTTAAAGAAGTGATAAAAACAAATTTAAACATTGTGGGGCTAGGGATATAGCTCAGTTAGTAGAGAGCACAAAGCTGTGGATTTGATCTCTAGCAGCACAAATACTGTGCATGCCCAATACTGGGGAGGTGGTGGTGGAAGGAGGATCAAAAAGTCAAGGTCAAACTTATTTACATGAATTCAAGGCCTGCTCTGACTACATGAGACATTGTCTCCCAAAAGAAAAAATTGCTAGATATTTCAATAAAGCAAAATAACAAGAAATGAACACAGCCAAATCATTAAATGCATACGAGGGAAAAAATTGTTTTGCATCAACTAGATACGAAGTAGTCTGACACAGACTGAAGAAAACATCCCTTAACCATCAGGAGCTCATGGAATTTAAAAGCATTCTCAGATACTGCAGAATGAAGGCTTACCTGTTGTTGTCCAGGCTGAGCTTGTGAAGCTGCTTGCTGGCTGGCTGTGTTATTTGCCGCAGCTGCAGCTTGTTGCTGAAATAAATTGGCTGGATACACCCCCCACGGAACACCGTAATACTGAGGTGGAACCACTGCTGGACCTAAACCCCACCCAACACACAAAAAGAAGAAGACTCATTAGATTTTTATACTTGAGATCTGCTACCGTGAAATTACAAAAGGGGACAAGCATAAGACTTAGGCAATGATCTTCTACCAACTCATATTTGCCATATACTTTCTACTTTTAAAAATCTTATATTAAGATATAAATATTACTGGGTGTGGTGGGGCACGCCTTAAATCGCTGCACTCGGGAAGCAGAGGTATGAGGATCACCATGAATTCGAGGCCAGCCTGAAACTAAATTGTGAATTCCAGGTCAGCCTGGACTAGAGCAAGACCCTACCTTGAAAAACAAGCAAACAAACAACAAGAACAGATAAAAAATAAAGTGTTCACAAGTGATAGTAGGGGTCTTACTGGGCAGATGTGATGCAAAATTCAAGGCTACCAATGAATCGACAGGACTCTTAGCCACCTATTCAATATATACTGACCCTCAATTTATGGTGACTATAGACAGTGATACATTTAAGGAATGTTATACAACATAAAACTAAAATTTAAGATAAATTCACTAAAAATAATATTTTATAATGAAAACAATTTTTTAAAGTCTCAACATGTATAAGAAAACTAGGAAACAATCTTGCCACAATAATATTATAATTGCGAACTTTACATTTGAAGATATTTTTCACCTTTGAAACAGTAAGTTACCATTGTTAAAAGCATACAAAAATCATATAAAAACAAATGTAACATTGGTGCTTATAAAGCCAGATGATAAAAGCAGAAGAAAACAGAGGTAAGAAAGCAAACCAGGAAGAATAAACTATTCCTGTTCTACTTTTGTTCAAGATAATATTTGACTCCTGAAGAGTAGAGACCTATATGTTTATGCCCGTTACAATAATGAATAAAATGTCATGATTCTTAGTTGATACAGCAAACATTCTAAAATCTTATCAAGTCAAATATTAGAACATGTAATTTGTGTATTTAAAAAGTCAAACTTGGGGGCTGGAGAGATGGATCAATGATTAAGGTGTTTGCCTGTAGAGCAGAAGGACTAGAGTTTGATTCCCCAGCACCCACATAAAGCCAGATGCACAAAGTAGTATATGTGTCTGGTGTTCACTTGCAGTGGCTAGAGTCTGGCATGCCCATTCTCTCGCTCTCTCAAACAAACAAACAAACAAAATTTTAATGAAAAAGTCAGACTTGGTTTTATTGTGTTCTGAAAGAAAATGAAACCCACTATGAATTATCAAATACTAAAATGAAAAGCTTTTACAAAATAAAACACAAAATATGTCCCTAAATATAGTGAGTCTATATTGAAGAATGTTAAAACAGTTTATGAAGAAATAAAATAAAATAAAACAGAAATAAAACAGAGTCAAACTACCAAAATCTCACTATCCAGAAACCACCTGAGGCTCATGAGCAATAAAAGAAGTGCATAGCCCCAACCGAGATATGCTGCAAGAGTAGACTCTACATAGGATTCTACTTAAAAATTAAAGAAAAAATTAAAATATTAACTGCTGGGAGTGGTGGCCCATGCCTTTAATCCCAGCACTGGGAAGGTAGAAGGAGGAGGATTGCTGTGAGTTCCAGGACAGCCTGGGACTACAGAGTTGAGCTCCAGGTGAAACCCAACCATGAGAAAACAAAAACAAACAAAAAGAAGTATCGATTAGATGTCAAAATAATATTGTGTATATACTGGGCTATATCACACACTGCTGAAATTACATTCAACCATTCCTTTATGTTTATATTATGGCCACCAGAAATTTTTAAAATTATCTTCTGGCTAAAAAGCCTAAGTCCAGAATGTGGACTTTGTTTATCCTTAAACTAAGTGATCTCTTACAGTGGCTTCTCTGTCCCATAAGTAAATGGTTTTCTGTTTTACTAATATCCAGTTAAATGGCCCAGAAAATCTCATATTCTTATGGAATGACGGGGTGTAGAGTTTCTATACCAAAAACTAATGACTGTACAGGTTCATTTTAATCTATCTTAAGTATCAAACAAAAATTTGAAATCAACTTTTTTATTTTATCACTTTGTACCAGCTTGCTTGCACATTTAACACTGCTTTAAAAAAATTTAAAAAAAAATTTTTAACACTGCTTTTTAAGAAACTGTTTAGATATGTAATCTCTCAAGATTTCTGAACATCTTCACACTATCCCTCCCTTATCTGGGTATTCACATTACCAATTTCCAGGCCTATTTCCTGAAAAGCAACTTTACTTCTTACTGTCTGTGGGAATTTAAATAGAGATGCATGGGCAACAGTGTAAGATTTCTAAACTACAACACGGAAATGAATAAAATAACTATAAAGGGAGGAAAAGAGTTTCTGCTTAGGCATTATCCTATAGCAGTACAGTTGGAAAAAAAATCCCTGGAAATTTCAGTTCATTCTGGATAGTGTTTTAGCTTTTCCTATGATTTTCATATTGTCCAAATAGATTAAAATCAAGTTTACACCAAAATTAAAACTAACTCCATAACAAGCAATAAGGATGAACAAAGTTACCTGCTAATGTTGCTGCCGCAGCCAATCCTGCTGCAGTATATGGATCGGTCCCAGGAGGAGCAGCACTGATAATATATGGGTTTGGCACAAATGCAGCTGGAGCAAGGCCTGCTGAGAACACACCAGCTATATTTAAAGGGGGAGAAATAATGAATAAAAATGTGAAGTATTCTCTTCACCATGTAAGAATATTTCTATACTGAATCTGGTATAGTATGCTTCAAATTTTTATTAAATAACTACTTAGGAAACAGTGTAATACTAGCTCCCTTACAGGACTTCTGCAAGAACTAAATGTGATTTAAATATGCACATAAAAACAAAAGTTTTTAAATGTACAAATATTACTACTCAACAACAATTTCTCAATTTAATCTTTTTTTTAAATTTTTATTTTTTTAAATATATTTTATTTATTCATTTTCAAGTAGAGAAATACAGAGAGAGAGGGAGAGAGAGCACCAGGGCCACCACCCTGTGGGTCTGACACACGTGGGTACTGGGGAATTGAACCCAGGGCCCCAGGCACCAGAGGCAAGTGCCCCAACCGCTGAGCCATCTCTCCAGCCCTCAATTTAATCTTTATTATGCCGTATGAGCTAGAAATTCCTCAGTGAGGAAGGAGGATACAGAAAAACAAGTAAATTAGCAACTAGAATGCAGTATATAGCAAGTTCTATGGGCACAGAGAAGAGACACCCAACAAACTCTGGCGGTGGTTAGTGGGATGAATAATGGGTAGAGTAAAATGAAATAATACTGGGGCTATACTCAGAATGAAGACCCATACTAAGTAGTTTGGACTCTGTCCTCAAGGCAATAAAAGAAGAGTTGAAAGGAGAGTGACTTTAGGTCTTCTGAGTCTACATCCTTATGGATTTGGTAAAAGTGAAGAAAAATATTAAAATATACATTTGCAGTACAAGAGGACTTGTATATACTGTGCATTACTATACAGACTTAACAGTTTGTACATGTAAAAATCAATTTTGATCTTATATTTTGTTTGTTTTGTGGTGGCAGGGTCTCACTCTAGCCAGGGCTGGCTGACCTGGAACTCACTCTGTAGTTCCAGGCTGCCCTTTAAAACTCATGGTGAACCTCCCACCTCAAGCCTTTCTAGTACTAGGACTAAGGGCATGTACCATCATGCCCAGCTAAAATGCCTATATTATTAAAAAATATTTTTATTTATTTACTTGAGAGACAGAGTGAGTACAGGTGTTCCAGAGCCTCCTGCCACTGAAAATACAGGCACCACTTTGTTCATCTGGCTTAACATGGTACTAAGGAAATCAAACCTGAGCAATCAGGCATTGCAAGAAAGCACTTTTAACTGCTGAGCCATCTCTTCAGACCTGAAACTTCTAAATGATATTAATTTTTGAAGTTTTAATTACAATCCACATTAAGAAATATATTCTGTGCTGGAGAGATAGCTTAATGGTTAAGGCACTTGCCAGTAAAGCCTAAAGACCTGGGCTCCATTCCCCAGTACCCATGTAAAGCCAGATGCACAGGTTAATACATGCATCTGGAATTTTGGCTGCAGTGGCTGGATGCCCTAGTCGGCCCATTTTCTCTCTCCCCTCCCTATGCTTGTGAAAAGAAAAAAAGAAATTCCATACAACCGAGTCCACACACAATACAGTATATTCCACCAAAAACAAGCCCAACAAAACAAAATATTTACCCTTACAAAATTCCAATTGCTCCACATTCTTTGGCACTCAAATTTTTCCATCATCTATTTAATTTTTAAACCCATACATCAATTTTATTCCCAGAAACAATTTAATCATTTTTGAGAACCTGCTTTCTGCACAGGAATTAAGAATAAAATTTTGGGTTGAGTAAAATCCTTACATCATTTATTCAAAAGTTACATTTTCAACTCTGCCCTAATGAAAAGTTCCAATATTTCCTTCCAGTTCATCATGGATTTACTTATTCAAAGAAGAGAAATTTATATTTGAGTATATAGTGGAATTCATGTTCTAAAAAACCTAAAAGCTAGGATATATATGTTTAAATAGTTTTAAAAGCTCAAACACTGTTTAGAGTATAAAAGAAATGTTCTCATGTAATCTTTACTAATAAAACTGGCTTGGAGTTGGAGAGATTGCTCAGCAGTTAAGGTGCTTGCCTGGCGACCTGGGTTTGATTCTCCAATACCCACATAAAGCCAAATGCACAATGGGGCATTGGACTTTGTTTTCAGCAGCTGCAGGCCCCTAGCATGCCCATTCTCTCTGCTTGAAAAAGAAAAGAAAAAAAAAAGGCTTGTAATCTTCCCAATTTTTAAAAAACTACCTTTTGTTTTGTGGTGATTCCAAGAATCAAAAGTAGGACCTATGCATGGTAGACAAGCCTTCTATCCCTGAGCTATACCTACAGCCCAATCTTCTCAATTTTTAAATGAATATACACACATTTTAAAATTTTGAGTTTTTTCCCTCCCCGAGACACAGTCTCATGTTCTGTAATGGTATACTGTAATGGCAGGGTTTTCACACCTACCAATAACAGCTATCTACATCAGTAGATACATATATAGCTCATTCTTTTTAGTGGTCACATAATATGTATTCTGATGTACAGAAAATTTGTTTAATCAGCATACTAATTAAGGTTTTTTGTTTATTTTTTATAGAGATAGGGTCTTATTCTAGCCCAGGCTGACTTGGAATTCACTATGTAGTCTCAGGCTAGCCTCAAACTACAATTCTCCTACCTCTGCCTCTGAGTGCTGGGATTAAAGATATGTGCCACCATGCCTGGCCTCTAATAAAGATTTTTATTTATTATTTTGCAGGCAGAGAGAGACAGAGATGGAGAGAGTAGGCACACCAGAGCCTCTAGCTGCTATAAATGAACTCCAGATGCATGTGCCACTTTGTGCATCTGGCTTAATGTGGATACTGGGAACTGAACCTGGGTCATTAAGCCTTTGCGTGCAAGTGCCTTAATCGCACAATATCTAGCCTAGAGTAGCTTTCAACTCTCAATCCTCCTCCCTTGTCCTCATGAGTACTGAGATTCCAGGCATGTATCACCACGCCCAGCCTGAAATACATTTAGCTGGCTCATAATCTTTTGCTATAAATAATGCTGCCATTATTTAACTATACAGGTGACTGAATTATATCTGTATGAAAATTCACTTAAATAGGGAAAGCAAATTCTTTATTCCTACACTTCCATACTATCCAAATAAGTTGTCTGAATTCATAGTCATAAAGAGCACAAATATATTCACTTTTCAAAATAGGACCTTATGAAACTTTTTAATCAGTTGCTAGCTTGATAGGCAAAGTAAAACATCAAAACAAAAGCAGCCATTGTTTTAATTTATAGGTTTTTTAAAAAATATTTTATTTATTCATTTTTCAAGCAGAGAGATACAGAGAGAGAGACAAAGAGCGATAGAGATAGAGAGAGTACCAGGGCCACCACCTCGTGGGGCTGGCTTATGTGGGTCCTGGGGAATTGAACCGGGGGCCTTAGGCACTGGAGGCAAGTGCCTTAACCTCTGAGCCATCTCTTCAGCCCTTAATTTATGGGTTTTAAGCTATCAATAAAGTGAAATGCTATCAATCTTTTATAATGATTTTATTTAAATTATCAATCCTAGTTAGAATGAGCCCCAATTATTCAAAACTATTTTCCAAATAATCATTCATTTATCATTAATTTAAAATGTCAAAGGTTAAAATTCATGCCACCACCCTCCCCTAAATACACAAACATGTCATCTATTTAAGAGTGTTTTTTTTAAAATATTTTATTTATTCATTTTCAATCAGAGAGAGAAAGAGAGAGAGAGAGCGCACCAGGGCCACCACCTGTGGGTCTGGCATATGTGGGTCCTGGGGAATTGAACCGGGGGCCTTAGGCACTGGAGGTGAGTGCCTTAACCGCTGAGCCATCTCTCCAGCCCTTAATTTATGGGTTTTAAGCTATCAATAAAGTGAAATGCTATCAATCTTTTATAATGATTTTATTTAAATTATCAATCCTAGTTAGAATGAGCCCCAATTATTCAAAACTATTTTCCAAATAATCATTCATTTATCATTAATTTAAAATGTCAAAGGTTAGAATTCATGCCACCACCCTCCCCTAACTACACAAACATGTCATCTATTTAAGAGTGTTTTTGTCCACTTTTTTTTTGTATACTTGTGTATATTTCTAGTATTACACCTTTAATCACTGAACATAATTGTTAAAATATAGTTGAGGGGCTGTTGAAATGGCTCAGCTATTAAAGGAACTTCCTTGCTTGCCAAGCCTGAAAAACTTACAATCTGGGTTCAATTCTACAGTACCCATGTAAAGTGAGATGATTAAAGTGGTGGGTGTCTGGAGTTTGCAGTGGCAGGAGGACCCAGCATACCCATATTCATGTTCTTTCTATCTGCTCTTTCACTCTGTTTCAAATAAGTCCCCATCCTCCATTATTTTCTATTAATTTTCTCACTTTACTTTTCTGAGACAAACATCAAACAAAACCCCGTTAGGAGTTCTGGAAAACAGTACGCTAAATCCACATCTTAAGTTTGAAGAGAACATCCTTTTCAAAATAGCATGTAACTCCATTTATTCAAAAAATTATTTTTGTTTTTTTGTTATCATTTTTAAGTCAGTCTCTGTGTGGTGTAGTCTAGCCTGCATCTTACTATGTAGTTTAAAATGACTTCAAACTGATGGTTTTCTGCTACAGCACTTGCAGTCCTGAGATTATAAGGAGTGCATGCCAGCTTGCAGTTTTCTTTAAAAATGCCTTGTAGGGCTGGAGAGATTGCTCAGCGGTTAAGGCACTTGCCTCCAGTTCAATTCCCCAGGACCCACATAAGCCAGACCCATAAGGTGGTGGCCCTGGAGTGCGCTCTCTCTCTCTCTCTCTCTCTCTCTCTCTCTCTCTCTCTCTCTCTCTCTCTCTCTCTCTCTCTCTCTCTCTCTCTCTCTGTATCTCTCTGCTTGAAAATGAATAAATACTGAAAAAAAGAGACTTTATAAAAAAAGCCTTGTTTATCTGTATTTACTCATAAATTCCACTCTGTAGCTTTCGTTTCTCATGTCATTACAATGTATTATTTTGGTGTGTAAGATCCTGAAGTAGTTAATTTTCACATAATTTTGCAGTTTTAACAATGATCTTTGGTGGCTTGTTTATCTTTTAATGTTCTGAATATATTTCAAAACTGCCTTATAAAATTTTAAAGCACTTTCATATCTGCATGCTGAATGTAAACTCTAATGTTTCCAATCATTTTTCTTATTGAATCTTCTTATTTGTTTCAACTGTGTTTTCTTTCAGTTGTTTTTCAGATGCTATGGAGATCATCTTGACTACATTACTAAGTCTTTTGTTAGTAGCTCTGGGGGTGGGGGCTTCCTTACAAAGCATGATTCAATCTCCCAAAGAAGGGAAAAACAAACTGTGCTGGGAGTGGTAGGATGTTTATAATTCCAGCACTTAAGAGACTAAGACCAGGCCAACTGCTGTGAGTTCAAGGCCAGTCGAGATACATAGGAAGTGACAGACCAGCCAAACCTATATAGCAAGACCAACATGACTCAAAAAAAAAAAAAAAAAAAAAAAAAAAAAAAAAAAAAAAAAAAAAAAAAAAAAAGATCTCCAACATCTAAAAAGAAAATATTAGCTGGGTGTGGTGGTGTAGCCTACATAAATGGGTGGTTGGGGGGGGGGACGACAAAGAGTACACTAGAAATGTAGACATCTTAAGTAAAAGCCTTATTGCACTAACACAGAACAATGCAAACTTATGGGAAGAGAACCAAGTTACCTTCCTCACGCCACCCTTTAGATTCTGAGACTATAAAGTATTTGCAATTTTCTGTAATCTACAGAGGTAATTGTATCAATGTCATGTTACTAGGTTTGATATTGTACTAGCATTATGTAAGGAAGTAGTTATTAGGGAAAACTGGATAAAGAGGTATGGGGAACTTCTCTGTACTATTTGCAATTTCATGTGAATCTACACTTATTTAAAACTCATTTTACTCCACATCCTACTATAAGAAAGGTCATAATCAGAGTTGGGAGGGTAAAAAACTAAAATGGATAATGGAAAGGCTTTATCTATATTAACAGTAAGTATCTGTACTTGGCACACATTAAAAAAAAATTTCACAAAGGCAACCACAACCCCAGTAGACAATATTGTATGTTCGAAGCTAGATCTTTAGTACTAATAATTTATATTACATTATAGACTAGATGGCAAAGAAAAAGAGTTCTCTTAGGACTCTTATTTCCAAACAATTTTTAATAGACATATTGACTGGACAGCAGATGCACATAACTACATTTGAATTTCCAAACAACTGATTCTCTTGACCTCATATTGAGAGAAAACTTAGGCACTGACAACTTTTACAAAGTTCCAATTTTTAAATAAAAAACAATTTTCCCCATTGACACCTTTACCATGTAATCTATTACTGTTAACATAAAACATCTCACAAGAATTTTCTAAGCAGCTAGTGAAAATAGTCCCTTGTAGACTCACCTATATGTGGCTGCTGAGCTGCTGCTAATGCATATTGCTGCTGCTGAGCCGCAGTTAACTGCTGAACTGTGAGTGTGTTCGTTCTCTGAAAGAGCTGTTGGGAAATATTTAATACCAAGATTAGTACCAAAAATTTCACTTCTAATTAGAAAGTTCTGAACAAAATATTCTAAACATTTGAGAAACTTTCTTAACTACAAAGACATTAAAAAAAAACTTTTTATTGATACCTTCCATAATCATAGACCATAAACCATTATGATTCCCTCCCCTCCCATTCCCATATCTCTTCCCCTTCTCAATTAGTCTGTTTTGTTTCGGTGTCATCATCTTTTCCTCCTATTATGTGTAGATATTATCAGGCACTATGAAGTCATGAATATCAAGGCCATTTTGTGTCTGGAAGTTTGTGTTGTAAGCAGTCCTATCCTTTGGTTCTTACAATCTTTCTACAAAGACATTTTAACCAATAAAACATTAAGTGATCATCATTCACGATAATGCCTCAGCACTGCAACTTATACCAGTGTATAGTTAAGAGATTCCTTAAAGAAGTATGTTTTACCTGCTGCTGGGAATTATAGTCAAAAAGGCCTACAGCAGCTCCTGAAGAGTCCATGGGTACCTGATTACCAGGATAGTCAAACTGTAAGGAATCCAGACCAACTTGTTCCATGGCATCCAGATTCTGAGTTTCAGGGTTTGAAAATTCTTCAACAAGCGGTTTATTTGCTGTAGGATTAGGAAGAGGACCCAATCCTTCTGGGGGATTAGTATTGGGGCCAAGGCGCTCAACTATTTCAGTTGGAGAGGCTTGACGACTTCCAGGAGTACGACTATAAATTAACAATTCAAAAAGTTAAATGGTAATATATGAAAAACAAATACTCAGAAAATATAAGGAGCAAATAAGGCATTCTGTTTCATTAAGCATATTTTCTCACTTTTTTTCTATTTAAAATAACTGCTTACAGTTGGTATAGTTTTGGTGTTTTTAATAGTACTTTTCTCAAATTAGTTTAATTATGTAACTCAATTTTATAGCTAAGAAAAATTGGCTTTCATTTTAGAATTCACTATTCAAAACCTTTATTTCCAATCATTAACAAAATGAACAGTAAGTATAATCTTTTCCATCTTCTGGAGTGATAATAACTAAATATACTATGACCCCCATAATTTCTCCAAGAAGTTCATAAATGCTGAACTAAATTTTAATAAAGCATTGGATTCTCTCTTAACACCCTTGACGTTCTCATCTTTATTTTTTAACTATTTTTAATTTTAATGTGCAATCTATTCTTTCTTCTACTTATTTTATATTGGATCCTTACCTTTACTTTAAAAAAAAAAACTATACTGCTCTTAGGAACCATGCACTTACAGTATATTCAAGCACAAGTACATTCAGTTAATGGTACTGAGTGTTTTATCTGCCCTTTAATTCCAGTTGTTAAATTCACCTGACTCTTACTTCAGGTACTCCATATTGGCATAAATTTCCTAACATACACAGAGCAGTTTGAAAAGCAATTTATAATGATAAAATTATTCCCCACATACTTAAATGAATATATTTTTTTTCAAAAGTTAATCATTTTGGGGGGGGTAACAATAGAAGATTTTAAACTCATTTCACCATTAACCACATCTAACTTGTATGGGAACATTCCAAAAAAGTTTATTTTTTTTCATTTGAACATGATTAGGAAAGAGCATTTTCTTTAAAAATCAACCAACTAAAATAAAACTCCTGTACTTCCTTCACTTCAGTTCTGTAGTATGTATACATGTATATCAGTTGCTATACATTTTAATGAAAAACGTAACAGAGCACATATTGGCAGCTATTCCTTTGAAATATTTTCTACACTGACAAGCAATGATCGATACTGTATTTAAGATAACTTCAAACATTCAACTTAGTGGATTAAAATCAGAATGCTAACACTGTTCATATCAATATTTAAGGAGAGAAATATAATTTTTCACACAAAACAAAAATGGAGGCAAAAGCAAAGGACACATAAGAAAATAATGTGCTATCAGTGGTGGTATTTTCTTGCTACAGTTATAAATGGTATATTAGTACTTCAATTATAAAGCTTTAACATGAAGAAAGGCTTATAATCAATTGAGCTTCAAATGCTTGCCCCTGTAAAATCTAAGTAACAGTAGAACAGGTTCTAAAATAAAATAAAGAACAGTATCGGTTTGGAATTTTTTTTGTTGTTGTTCTCAGAACAGAAAGAAACAGCACTGTTTTAAGAGCACTGTTACTCTATTTTGGGAAGTGAAGTTAATCAATATGAAGCAACAACTTCCTAATTTATAGTTAAGTGTGCAATGTCTAAACTAAGACCAAAGACTAAAATACTTATTTCATAGCCTAAAGAAACAATTAAAAAGTATTAGCTTAGAGAATTCTGAGCTTAAAGGTAATGAATATATCCAACATATTCCTGATTTCCCCTATCAAAGGACAATTTTCAATACTAGTACAAATTCATTTATTGTAAGAAAGACCAATGTTCCGAAGCTAATTTTAGTAGCTTAGTTGGTATAAAAGCCCTCAGGCTTGATCCCCAACACAACATACAGCAGACATGGTGAACATCTCTAATTCCAGCAACTCAGGTAGGAGGCAGGAAGATCAGAAATTCAGGGCCATCCTTGGTTACATGGCAAGTGCAAGGCCAGTCTAGGCTATAAGAGACTGTTTGAGAAAAAAAAAAAAAAGTAAGTGGAGGCAGGGATGAACACAGGGATAGAAGAGAAAAATTCCAACTGCTCAAGGCCAGGCATGGTGGTGCACACCTTTAATCCCAGCTCTCACTCGAGAGGCAGAAGTAGGAGGATCGTCACAAGTTCAGGTCACCCTGAAACTACATAGTAAATTCCATTTCAGCCTGGGCTAGAGTAAGACCCTACCTCGAAAAACAACAACAACAAAAAAATCAAAGCACAGAATCTCAAGAGGAAATATGAGATTGATTGTACAATTCACTAAATGAAACAGGAAAAAATGTCAGATTTAAACTATCACAATTAGCAAAAAGTAAAGGCATCTTCTAACATTATTCCTTCAACATAATACTCTTGTTTTATATACTGTTTAAGATAACACGGTAAAAGGAAATAATGTAAACCCAAATTGGAAAATATCTGAATCACATCAGCTACTTATAATACTCCCTAAAGAAATACAATTTTATTCTGAAGAAATTTAAAATCTTACTTAAAATCTTTGCAATCGGCATCCATTCCATTTGGCAAACCTCTGCCATTTATTTTAGAATCATCATCATCTCCTTGTTTAAGATCTCTGTTTTGGTCCTCCTCAAATGGAGAAGCCTTGCCTTTTTGATCTCCTTTCTCAGGTCCATCTGTTTCAGCATCTCTAGTACCCTGAAGAAAAACAATGTTTAGATTCTAAAAACTTAATAGAACACACGAAAAAGGGGCACCTTACAGTGACCCAAACTACACTATAGTGCATTTAAACAATAAAAGCACTATTTTAATTTCATAGTCAATTAATTAACAAAGGCCAAAAAACTGAATACAACTAGTGATTTATAACCGAAGAGATAAGGCAGCCTTAACTATAAGTGGTGCTGGAAAAGCAGTAACACCACAAACCAAGTTAAATAGTTAATGCATAGATTATTTTATTTAGTAACTTACAAATCAAGTATTGTCAGGAATTAGCAATTTTACTTTGCAAATGTTTTAAAGATAATATAATTTGATTTTAGTAATTCAGTTTAAGACAAAAGTAATTCCAATTGTTCTATAATTTCATTTATTTTACAAAGTAGACAAGAAAAAGTGCATATAGCTACAAAATATTTTTCAGCTCAAAGAGAAAAATAAACTCTTTTCTGGAAGTGGTAGACATGCTTGGAATCCCAGCATTTAAGAAACTAAGAACAGGACAACTGCTATGAGTTCAAGGCCATCCTAGGCTACACAGTAAGTGACAGGCTAGCCAAAGCTACGTAGCGAGACCAGCCTGACTCAAAAAATAAATAAAAATGACTAAAAATACAATCCAATAACTATGAAGAAACTATTTGCTGGGTATGGTGGTACATGCCTACAATTCTGGTACTGGTGAGACAGAGGCAGGAGGATGACTCAAGTTCAAGACCATCCTGATGATCTATGAGTTCCAACTTAGCCAGAGCTACATAGCAAAATCTTGTCTCAAAAACAAAACACCTGGGTTGGAGAGATGGCTCTGCAGTTAAGGTGCTTGCATGCAAAGCCTAACAACCAGGGTTCAATTCTCCAATACCCATGTAAAGCTAGATGCACAAGGTAGCTCATGCATTTGAAATTTGTTTGAAAGGCACCTGAGTCCCTGGCATAATCATTCTGTCTCTCTTCTAACTCTCTTTGCTTGCAGATAAATGAACAAATAACTATATTTTTTAAAAATACCAAATAAAGCAGGGTATGGTTGTGCATGCCTTTAATCCAAGCACTCACTTGGGAGGCAGAAGTAGGAAGATTGTGGTGAGTTTGAAGCTACTGTGAGACTACATAGTGAATTTCAGGTCAGCCTGGGCTAGAGTGAGATCCTACCTCGGGGAGGGGGGGAACCGGGACACAAAAAACTATATTAAATATGTTTTTTTCAAAATACTTACAAAAGTTCCCTTCCTAAATCGAGAATCCAATTTATCAGCAGGAGAAGAACTTAATACATATTCTACCATGCTCACACCAAGGCCTCCACTTTCTGAGCGCGGAGAAAGAATTGCATTTACTTCACTGTTTCCATGAAAACCCTGTCCAGATCTTCTCTGTACCATAATAGGCTGGGACATTGAATGATCTGTTTTGGAAGAAGAATACAACCACATGTTTGTACTGTTCAGCTAAACAAAGTATTTACACAAATCAATATATTAAGGTAAGAAAACCAGCACTCCCTTTTAGTATAATATCACTATGCTCTTACAAACATCTTTTCATTCTGTTGAGACTCACAGTAAGGATATCTTTTATGAAAACACAGGAGGCATTTGGTGCTCAGTAAAAGTTTATGCCAAGAGTCAAACTAAGAAGAAAAATTAACCCCATAGGCATAATTGAATATTAAACCTTTAAGAATAGAAGCAAGTGGTAAATTCCTAAACTCAGTTATGTATGACTCAGAACACAATGTGTTCTAGCAAACAATAAACAGAAATGAATTAGTCTAGAAATATCAGTTACATCACAATTTTCTATTCTTAGTGAAAAACCTAAATATCAGATAAAGATTGTGTTTAAATTCTACGGTTTCCCATTCATTTTAATACAACACCTTTTCTAGTTACCTTTTGTGATAGAAAGAAAAGACGACTTCTAACATCTGAGAACCAGCATACTATAAATACCATTAACAAATTTGAGGCAACATTCAAATAGTTTTTGTTGAAAATTGTTTTTAAAAGAACCAGCAAGCAACTCACTACTTACCTCTTGCTCATTTATGAACAGCTACAAAACTCAATATTAGTTCTAGCCCATAACCTAAGTTGAATAACATGGAGATGTTCAATTATTTCATTAACTAGTAATTTTGAAGTGATTATCACCTTTGTTAAGCCATATGAGAACCTATTTTATTTTAGAAATTGAATCCATAAAAGATTGGTCATTATATGCTTTGCGTCAATCATCCGTCTGCACAGTTCAAATACTGATATACTGTCTCTCATGCTAAGCATTGTTATAATGAGGAATCTAAGAACATGACAGTCTCTGCCCTCAAAGTGTATATCTATTTATTCATAGGAGGCAGTCATAATAGGATGTCTTCCAACAGAAATCATCTGGGAGTCTATGGGAATAGAAAATATGAGGCATTGATTCTTCCCCATCTTAACAGTGAATCTCAAAGAAAATATTTAAGCAAGAAGTGAGAGCACTTTAGCTATACAAACATGATTCACAATCTATAAGGGCTTAGAGAATTGACTATCACCAGCGTCACTGTAGCTACAAGAAGCAATGCATATGATTAAGTTTCCTGCAGTCATGACAATTCCTTTAGAGCAAGAAATTTAATATTCATAGATATACATGTATGTCATCAAATAAATGTTACTAAAACAAGATTCTGTTCATTTCTATTTTATCATGATTTCTGGCGAAACTAGTACTCATCATTAAAATTTTATTTATACACCTAAAAGTTAAGTTGGGCGAGGAATGACAAAGGAACTGACTAAAATTATAAACTTGACATTTTCTCTACCATCCATCTTGAAAATACTTTCATTGCTATGTTGTACATAAGATGCTTGTGAAAACTTTAAAAATGCCCCAGTAAGGGCTGGAAAGATGGCTCAGTAAGAGTGCTTGTTTACAAAGTCTGACAGCCCAGGTTCAAATCCCCAGATGCCATCTAGAGCTCATTTGCAGGGAAGAGGCCCTAGTGTGTTTGTTCCCTCTCTCTCATTATGCTTGCAAATAAATAAATGATTTTAAAGATGCTCCATTAATTACCCTATACAACTTTTAACAAATTATCAAGCACAAAGGATCTTAGTAAAGGATGTGCTATTTGTAGAGAACATGAATCCCAGTACAAATTAGTTAATATTTTAGATTGTGTACCTAATCTAATATAGGTTAATTCTAAAACCAAGGAAGGGAGGGAAGGAGGGAGGGAGTACAAAAAGCCTTCACAAGTGAGGGTCCTGGCATACTTATCTATTCTCCAAATCTGGCACACTATCTATTATAAACTGGGTGAACTAAAAAAAAAATTCCCAATATTTTAAGAAAATAGCCTAAATCAGCTATTAATAAAGTTTCAATCAACTTTGAAAAAAAAAAAAAACAGGGAGATTTTCTACAACTTCTTAACCTTCTAGAGTCTAGCTTTTTGGTAATTATTTTACTTGATGAAAAAAATTTTAACCTGTATAGAAATTTTAAAGCTTTTAATATTTATCAATGAGTTGAAGAATTTAAAAACACTTGCTAAGGTTGCGGTAGGGAGATGGTTCAGCAGTTAAAAGGAACTTGCTTGCAAGCCTGACAGCCTGGGTTCAATTTCCCAGTACCTAAACAAAGTCAGACCTATGAAGGGATACATGCAACTGGAGTTCATTTGCACAGGCAAGGATCCCTGGGGCGAGCCCACACACATATGCAAATACATAAATAAATATCAAACATAAGGTTAAATTGATAATTACCACATGGAAATTTGGGTTTTTATTACTTTGGTTATTTTGCATAGCTTAAACCAGCTGTATTAAACTTAATACTTATTTGTATAAGAAAACTTACACACACTGATAATTCTATCTATATACCTCTCCAATTTGACTAATTAGAAACAATTTAGAACATAGTGACAAAATGATGTAAGAAAACTGCAATACTGTTATTCCTACAAGTTATATTCCTTATTTTCTCATCAGACTACTTATGAAAATCAAACATTTTATCTGTTTTACAGGGCCCCTTGCCACTGTAAAGGAACTCTAGATGTTTGTGCTACTTTGTTCTCTGGCTTTATGCATGTACTGAGGAATTGAACCCAGGCAGACAGGCTTAGGAAGCAAGTGACTTTCACCACTGAGCCATCTCTCCAGCCTCCTACTTGTATGATTGATTTAATTAATTTATTTTAGGAGGTTTTTTTTTTTTTGGGGGGGGGGGTAGTGTCTCACTCTAGCCCAGGCTGACCTGAAACTCCTTCTGTAGTCCCAGGCTGGCCTCAAAATCCTACCTCTGTCTCCCTAGTACTGGCGTGTGCTACCAAGTTCTGTCGTACTTAATATAGTTTTTAAAATCAGAGATAGAGAGAATGAAAAAGGGAGAGAGGTAATGGGCATGCTAGGGCCTCCTGCCACTGCAAATGAATTCTGGATGCATGTGTCACTTTGTGCACCTGGCTTTACATGGGTACTGGGATTCTAAACCAGGCCATCAAGCTTTGCAAGCAAGAAGTTCTGTATCACCAAGACAATTTACTATCTTTGGGGTGTGGTTAATCAGTTATTGTCATCCAATACAACTAAGACAAATTCTTATAGTTCAGTTAATGAGTCTTCTATCTTAAAAGAATTTTATCATTGTTTTTTCAGAATTTTATCATCAAATTTAAAAGTTTTTAAAAATCTTATAAATATGCCTAATCAATGAAATGTATTAATAAAATCGGTATACTATAAACTAAGGGTTAATTACCATCTTATAATGGCCTACTAATCCTTAATAAGGACATCACAAATTTCCTCCCCAATTTTCCAGGGACAGACACGATTTATTTACAATTCTCACCCCAACAGCAATACTTACGAGAAGTTCCCCATGCAGTCTCTCTCCATTCATCATCCCCAAGAAATATGCCTTTTTGTCCATCTTTTGTTGAATCATCAGGTTCCCAAAACTTTTTTGTAGGCAAAAGCTATTTGGGAGGAAAAACATTTACCTTTAAAAATCCCATTTACAAAGAATTAACATATAAAGAACTGCAGACATATACATGTTAGTTTTTAATGCTAATAACAATACAAAATGGTCTATTTTTCTAATCTGCTTCATTAAGTAGCAAAGTAACTCCTTATGTACTTGATCTAATAACTCTAGGCCTCTGACTTTTCTACCATTTTTCTACCATTTTTGCTATTATGATTTCCTCTACATATAATTTTCTTCAAAAAGTTTACAAAATTTATTGCTCAAGATAAGAAAAATGCCAAAGATATGATTAAAATTTTTCTTTCACTTCATAATTAACTGCTTCTGAACAACCTATGACAGATTCCAGAATAAAAAATAATTTCTCACTTATTTCAGTTATTCAATGGAAATGAACTTCCCAACTCTTACTAGCTCCTAAATATTATCCATCACTTTCTAATTCTTACTAGCTCCTGAAATATTATCAATTTGTCAATACCAAACAGAAAGACTATGAGCAATAGAAACCAGAGAAAAACAAAAACCTTATCAATACTTCTTAGATGATCACCTCAAGGCCCTTTTGCTCTATGATATGGTAACATACACAGTATGTTCAAATTATGTTGGAAGAGCCATGCAAACATTATCAATACACACAAATATATCAAAAGTTTCTATTTTTCAATCAGTTGTTACTCTATATCCCACTCAAAAGAGGCTGTTTTGTTTTTTGAATATTCATTTTCTTTGACATATGTTTAGCAAAAAAAAGTAGTTAAGCCTACAGTTATATGTCCAGCTGGTCAGCACTGCATATATTTTTATTACTCCATTTATCACATTAAATTCCTGTGTCTTTGCTTAAGAACACAATGATCTCATCTTCAGAGAGCTCACACACATAGATTATAATAAATTACAACTTTGTAATACCTGATTTATGATCTGAGAGATAATGATGGATGCATGATGAGAGAGGAAGTAAATGATGAACAAGGTAAAACTTGAGAAAATGGAGTGTGTACATACAGCAATGTATAAGCTAGTCATCGACACATGTAGAAAAAGCCAAAGGTATTTGTAAAGCTAACCAGGTAAATTCCAAGCACCTTTAAAGACCTGTTAAGGAAACTGAATGTCTTACCAAAGCAACGGGTTAGTTAGCAAAAGTGACAGCTTGTTTTAAAAAATGACTCAGATTGTAATGAAAGAAGGAGAAAAGCAAGACCAGTTTAGGAACACCACAACAGAACCTAGATAGCAAGAAAGCAAAGAATTCAACGAGAATAAAATGAATTGGAGAGACAATTTGAAGGGTCAAAAGAAGCTAACTAAAAATGGTGTGAGATGTGGACATAAAGCATAAAAACCTTATAACTTAGGAAACAATAAATGATAAGAGTTACTAAGTAAAGGGTAAATGGGTGGAGGAAACTAGAAGAAGAAACTGTGAATGGAAGGGAGCATGTTCCTAATTTATCAATCTTTTGCAAAATAAGTTTAAAAAGAAAAACAAACTTGTTTTTCCAAAATTAGGTTTTTCCCCCCCAGGTTAGAATCTCCTTCACTAAAAAATGACTTGATAAAAAGCATAAACATTTAAATGTTGATCTCTGCTCTCACAAAGATCCCAGTAAATAAACTTACACAACCTTCATTCTTTCTTTCAAGTTTGAAAAAAGTATCTTTTAAAAAGATTCATGTAAATATTCAAACAAAATATGAAGCTGATAGCACTATTAGACAGTATCTCACATGAAGTTCTAACTAATAGAAGAAATACTAATCGAAGGGCAGAGAAGTGGCTGAAGTATTTATCAACTGCAGTAGTAAAAATAATAGAACCCATGGTGAGGAGGTTATTGCAGTCTTCTGAGATAAATTCTGCATGTGCCTTCACAGACTACTGGCTATAAATTGCAAACTGTAGCCGGGGGAATAGCCTACTGGCAAAGAACTTGCCTAGTAAGCACAATAGACAATCACTAATACCACCAAAAAATGCAAATTGCATAATTAGAGTAGAAAAATCCACAAATACCCAGGTTTTTAACCAACTTAAGAAATAATGTAAGCGTTTATTTTGCAAACACTTTCAATAATTATATGCAGAGGAAAACAACTTAGTTAAAACACTTCTACCAAAGGCCTTCAGAAACATTCTTCGAAACTGCTTTTGTAGCAATTTGGCCAGTAATTTAAATATTTTCACTAGCATGTGACTAAGAATAGGTTAAAATGGACTAAGGGAAGGCAACAACTGAGAAAACAAGAGTTACAACATGTGTTTTACAAATGAGTTGGAAAAGGGAGATTTGCCCCTGGAGACACTTTTACTATATTAAAAGGATACACATACCAAGATTAAGAAAAATAAGGTTAAGAAACCTTAAGTACTTGTAAAATGTATTATTTAGTATCACTTCATATTAGTTCCCTAACCAAGGATCCAACGTCAGGACACTCAATATTTGTCAACTTGCCTTTCTATCCTTCTAATTCAGGTAAGATTAAGTGGATATACTATATATTCTTTTTGTAGCTTATTTCATAATTTTAAATTAAGTTCACATGGCTTGCCATCCAATCAGAGATTTTTGAGAAAAGGAATGTGATATATAATTACTTCATATATATCAACAGATAGATAACAAGACAAATCAGGAACATAAGATTACTCTATTTTAATATAATTTCATAAAAGATTAAAATAAAGATGCTAAAAAAGTTCTATAGAAAACAGCATAATAACAACGATGAATGAATCACAAAGGAATTCTCCAAAACCCTAGAATGGAGGTTTTCTGCAAGTAAAAGATATTAGTACTTTTTAACTTGGTCCAATTCCCCCACCTTTCCTATTCCTAATAATCCTTAACATCAACAAAACATTAAATGTAGCCATTTCCAATGAGAAGTATTATAAAGATAATAGAGCACCTGCTATAAGCTGAGTCTCAAATGAATTAAGTATACTGCTTAGCATATCACCTAGCACACAGCAATCACATAAATAGAAGCTTTTTATACCTCAAAGTAAAAATCCTTTAATAATGTAAAACAGAAGTAAATACACTGATATGCAACATTTAAATGGATTTCAAAGAATTATTTCATTACCAAGATCTTATCTATAGCTACTCCCCCCCCTTTTTTTTTGTTAATTTGAGTACCAGGGAAATGATGAAACCCTATTACTAAGGAAGGACAGTTAGTTAATACAGTCACACTGCATAAACAAACAAAAAGCTAGAAGTTAAAATGTCCAAAGTTACACATACAGCTGGTTAAAAGAACACTGGGATTTCAACCCTATCTTTTCATTGTAAACCTTTTCTCTTTCCTTTTAACTACTGAAGGAGATTGTTCTTTTCAATCTTAGTGTAATTAATATTACTGAAAATTTCCAGTATTAGACTATCAGTATGTAAAGTGAAAATTAGGAAGTTTAAGTTATTGATACTCTCCCATTACAGTACATAAAACTTTAAGACAGAATTGTTGAAATAATGATTTTGTAGACAAAACTGTAATTAGCTATTGAAATGGTATTTTAAATATTTGGTTTCTACTACAACTATTCCTAACAGCTCTGATCAATTACTGAATCTTATTCCTGTTTTCAGAGGTCAGTCTTACTCAATGGTACTATTAGTGAGATTTTTGAGAAAATAGAAGTCACCGTATTCCCTCCAATGTTTTCCACTTCACCACACTACATGAGATCTTGAAACTAAAATTTTTAAGTTTTCATGAAATATTTTATCAGAAGAGAGCATTATTTATCCTAATAAGCTATGAAGCTATTCCTGAAACACATTAACTCACATTTAAAGTTAAATTTTATATACATGTATACATGTATTTATAAAGCAAAGTGTCTCCTATGGCTAAGATTTGTTCTAAGATTCATTGTAAGCCATGTAATATAATGCAAATCAGTAGACCTTTTGGGAAAAAATGAGTGAATTTATGAGCAGATGAATATAGATTTATTTCTAGAGGAACAACTGAAGAGACTTGCCTTCTGATGACGGCCCAATAACCCACCAAGAACTACAAAGCAGCATGTTTGAAATGAGTCCTATATGTAAATGTAATGCTTCTTCATACATTATCGAGATTTACAACACTTAAGACAGAATAAGCAAAAGTTTATCATAAAAAGTCAAGACTAGGTCAAGCCATTAAAAAAGATTTTTACAGCACAAAAACAAAAACAAGCAATTTTAGAAAACTCAAGAGCCAGAAAGTGAAGGCTGTCTTAATTTATTCCAATGAATGAATTCTGGGATAAAACATAAAACACCTCACCTGTCAGGAAAGGAGGAGAAGACTGGTGAGAGAGAGACAGGCAAAGAAGGAAATCCCAGAAGGTTCCCTGCTGCCTGTGAGATGAGGAAAGATAGAAAGGCTTGTGGGAGAGAACCCAGAGACAGAAATTTGAGGTTTCTTAGCCATCTCTTAGAGGTAACAATATTTATTGGTAAACTGTTTAAAAATATTTTTACTGGATGAAGGTCACAAACTAACCTGCAGCTATCCATCAGGTAGCAGACAGTCTAAAGCCCTAAATTCTGCACATCTGACATGTCTAGTAAGAAACCTTGATTTAAGCTTATTTCATTAGTGTACTACTCAATCCAACTCTTCTCACAAAACTTCTGTCTACCCAGATAAGTAACTTAACTACTTCTTTTAAACATGACAATTTTTTACTGCATAGTTTAGAATATTTTCAAAAAAAAATCCATAAACATATCACACAGTAAATAAAGAACAGTCTAGAAATAATGTGGGAGTCTGACTTTTTGTGTGTGTATGCATGCGGGCACACATCTTCAGATGCAGGCATGTGTTCATGTGGAAGCCAGAGGTGATATCAGATGTCTTCCTCCACCACTCCTCTCTTTCTTACTGAGGGAGGGTCTCATACTTGAGCCTAAAGTGCACCAGATTCTGATAGTCTAGCTAAGCAGCTTGCCCAGGGGATCTCTTGTCTCTGCCTCCCAAGTGCTAGAATTACCAACCACTGGCACATCCACCTAGGAATCATTCCTCATATTTACTCGCATGGCAAGCACACTTCCAGCCCTGACTCACTTTTCAAAAAATCAAATTTGGGCTGGAGAGATGGCTCAGCGGTTAAGGCACTTGCCTCCAGTGCCTAAGGCCCCGGGTTCAATTCCCCAGGACCCACATAAGCCAGATCCACAAGGAGGTGGCTCTGGTGCGCGCTCTCTCTCTCTCTCTCTCTCTCTCTCTCTCTCTCTCTCTCTCTCTCTCTCTCTCTCTGCTTGAAAATGAATAAATAAAATATTTTTAAAAAATCAAATTTAAGTCTGTCACAGATTAGAAGACAAAAACATGTGAATTTTATTTTGAGGCAGGGTCTTGCTGCCTCAAAATCTTAGGCTGGCCTTAAATTAATGATCTTCCTGCCTCAGCCACCCAAGTGCTGGGATTATAGGCATGCACCAGGCCTGACTCCTGAACCTGCTTTTATGATAAGCTATTCTTTATAAAAACCAAAGGAAACAAGTGGCAGGGAAAGAACAAGACTTTAAGCTGCCTCTTTTTAGACTACCATAATGTAAATAATGCCTAAGTAGCCATGGTACTACAATGAAGTTAATAGTTTTTTAAAAACAAAAGAATTATTCTTTCTCTCAATTTTTTCTTAGGGTCCAGATTTTACTTTATGCTCTAAACTAACAAGTTTATTTTGGCAATACTTAAGCTTAAGCACCTTAACTCACCCTTAAATCAGTCCTCTGAAAATGACAAACTCTTTGGAAAACGCTGTTCTGAAGAAAGGGAGGGTTAGCTAGCTGCTGGGTGCCCTCTTGTGGCCCAAAGGAGTGACTGGACTCTGCATCTGAAGAGCACAGCATTGGATGGAGTGAGTCTCATGAAGGTCTCTAATCTACCAAAGTACAATAATCTCCAGGAGCAAGCAATTAATTACACATCTTAGGTCTGTTTAGCATTATTTTCTATTACCAAAGTCCACACTACAGTAGTACAGAACATAACAAAGATATGATCACAGGAATTTTCATAATCAGAGTTGTCTAAAATTCATTAGAACTATGGAAAACCAAGTATTTTAGATGCCTTAAAATATGTAATGGTAAGATTAAATTGGGTGACCCAAAGAAAATCATAGAAAAGATAAAATTCACTCAAATATATGGAACACCTAAGTATGCTAAGCATTCAAAGCTAGCTGTTTATAGGAGACAAATATAAAACAAAGTGTAACCAGTAATAGGACACAAGCACTTATAAGAATTAAAGGAGAAGTCAGATGAGGAAGTAATTAATTCTACTGCAGATAGCAATGGGACAACAGAGTGAGTGTTTTCAATAGAGTCTTGTAGAGGATTAGAAGTTTATTATGCAAACAGCTTTGGGTGAAAGAGATTTTTGGGAGAGAACAGTGAACAATCAAGTATAGCTAAAGCAAACGGCATACATATATAAAATGGTAGAAGAGGTTTTCTTCTGAGCAGAGCTAATAATGTGTGATTCATGTTGAAATCTAAGACATTATTTAACCAAGTAAACCAATTCTCCCTGACACAAATAAGCACATTAAATATTACCAATAATTTTTTAAAATCCCCGAAAAAAAATCACAACTATGTAAATACATAATTTCACTCAAAACAAAACTACAGTTTGGAAACTATAACCATTATTTTTAAGATTTATTGTCAAAAAAGTAAGTTTCAATAGCTCAAAGAATTAAAGTGAAATAGGAGTTTTTAGTATTGGTGAGTATTTACCTCTCCCATTCCCCGAGATTCTAATGCAAGAGCTTGAAAATCATGATTCATTTCATCCACAGATCAAACCTGTTGAGTAACAAAAAAGGAAAATTAGAACTTTTTAGTATTTATCACATATTACTATTAATACTAGCATGTCTTAAGATAAACAAGAACAGACTTTGCTATGAAGACAGGTTTTCCCCAATGAGTACATAAATGCAATCTCTATTAAAACCCATGGAAAAACATGGAGTCAGGGGTCCTTGAATTATTGTGTCAAGAGGCGACTATAAGTCCCTGAGCAAAAAAAGGAAAAAAAAGAAGCTCACGTACTAAAATAGTTACCTTTTTACCATGTATTATTACATTAATTATTTTGTATTACTTAATGCTTTCTGTTAAGATCTGTGTGTGTGTGGTATGTGTGTGGTATGTATGTATGTGGGCATGTGGAGGTCAGAGATTGACATCAGGTGTCCTCAACTGCTTTTTGCTTTTGCATGTGTGGCATATGCATAAAAGCATGCACAGTAGTCAGAGAAAGTCAGGTGTGCCCTCCTCTATTGCTTGGCCACACATTTCTTTGACATGGAGTCTCACTGAAATTAGAGCTGCTGTTTGCAGCCAGGCTGACCACCAAGCCCTAATGATTCTCTACTATCCGCTCCTCATGAAGTTATAGACAGCAACCAGCTATTTATGGGAGTGCTGGGGAATTAAACTCAGGATGAACCTGGCCCTCTTAGGTCCTCCTGCTTAGGTGGCAAGCACTTTCACCCACTGGACCATCTCTTTAGCTCCCCTTACCCCAAATTTTTTGAGACATGGTTTCTCAATGAACCTGGAGCTGATTCAGCTATACTAGTTGGCCAGCAAGCCCCATGGATCCTGTCTCTGCCTCCTGGCTTTTCACATGGGCACTTGGGATCCCTACTCAGGTCCTAATGCTTGTATGACAAGCACTTTACCAATTGATCCATCTCTCCAGCCCTTCCTGAGCTTTTCTTAGCTTTTATTTGTAAACCTTTTATCAACGCCAAACTTTTTCACCACAAATGTGATAGTTAGGTTTTGTTGTCAACTTGATCTTTTGAATCATCTTGGGTGGGTCTCTGAGGATGTTTACAGGAAGGCAGCCTCTCAGTAGGGGGCAGGATGTAAAGAAGCCCAGAGAAGCTAGAAATGAACATTCCCTTCCTGGGAGGGCAGTGCAGGAAGGAAATTCCAGAGACTCAGGAAGCCAACAAGTCTGGGATAGGTTTGTAAGACCCCCAACCTGAGGCTATATAAAGGGGAAGAAAATCTTCTCTCTTCCCCTTTGCCTATTTGCTATTGTGTGTGTGGTGGTGATGGTTTTTTTCTCTCTGCTTGACCTGTGAAAAGGGGGGCCAATCTCTTTCTCCATTATGGAACTTCTCTTGGATCAGAAGCTTCAATAAATCCTTTCTTCCCATAAACTGCCTGGTTGAGATTCATCCCAGGGGAGCGTGGCTGACTATGACAGCAAATATTTAGAAAAATAATAAAATGGTGATACACTTCTAATTAAAAACAACATTTAACTTATGATGAGAATAGTTATATTTGTTCAAACTAAACATAAGACACATTTTTCAATATTTTTATACCTCTTTCTTATGTGACAATGTATTGTTAGCAATCCCTCACCTTTAATCCCAGCACTCAAGAGGCTGGGGTAGAACTGCTGTAAATTCAAGGCCAGCCTGAGACTACATAGTGAGTTCCAGGTCAGTTCTGGGCTATGGTAAGACCCTATTTTGAAAAAACAAAACAAAATGTGCCACTGGCATCATCTGAAACACAAGCATCTTTCTCTCTCCATGTGCTCCTGAATATGTGTTAGCCAGCAGGGTCCTGGCCCACATGCCTGCCCCTCCTCAGCTTCTACTTTTAAAAACTTTCTTGGTAGAATTCAGCTGAGAAACCATCTGGTCCTGGGCTTTTACTTTTGGGAAGGTTTTTTATTACATCTTCAATCTTTGTGGATGTGATAGGTTTATTTAGTGATTTTATCTGTTCTGGGTTAAGCTTTGGTAGTTGGTAGGTATCCAAAAACATCCATTTCTTCCAGGTTCTCTAATTTTGTGCAGCAGAGGTTTTGGAAGTATGACCTGATGATACTTCCAATCTCTTCGGGATCAGTTGTGATCTCACCCTTGTCCTTTCTGATTTTGTTGGTTTGGGCTTTCTCAATTCTTCATTTGATTAGATTGGCCAGGGGTTTGTCAATCTTATTAACTTTTTCAAAGAACCAACTCTTTGATTTATCTATTTTTTAATCGTTTTCCTTATTTCCAATTCATTAATCTCAGCTGTGATCTTAATTATTTCCTTTTGTTTTGAGCTCCTCGGGTTAGCTTTTTCTATCTGTTAAAATGATCTTAAGTGGGTGGTTAGGTGATTGATTTGAAGACCTCTGTCTTTGATATGAAGGCATTTATTGCAATGAACTTCCCATTTAGGACTGCCTTCATTGTGTCCCACAAGTTCTGATAAGATGCGTAATCATCATCATTTATTACTAGGAAATTCTGAATTTCCTGTTTTATTTCTTGGATAACCCAATCATTTTTTTAGGAGCAAACTGTTCAGTCGCCAGACTTTGTGAATTTTCTGGATCCTGTTCCATTGTTAATTTCTGCCTTTAATGCATTATGGTCTGATATGATGCAAGGAACGTCAATCTTCCTGAATTTGTTTAGGGATGATTTATGACCTAGGATGTGATCAATTTTAGAAAAGGTCCCATGTGCTGCTGAGAAGAATGTATATTCTGTGTCTTTGGGGTGGAATGTTCTGTAAATATCTGTTATCCCCAGCTGGTCAATGGTGTTATTGAGCTCGGTTATGTCCCTGCTGATCTTCTGTTTGGTTGATCTGTCTAGAGATGATAGAGGTGTATTAAAGTCTCCTACTATGACGGAATTAGTAGGATTTCCTTTATGAACTGTGTTGCACCCAAATTTGGTGTGTATATATTGATGGTGATATCACCTTGTTGGATCATTCCTTATCCTTTTTAATTGATTTTTGTGTAAAGTCTATTTTGTCAGAGATTAATGTAGCCACACCTGCTTGCTTTTTACTTCCACATGCCTGATAAACTGTTTTCCATCCTTTTACTCTAAGAAGATCTTTAGAGGTAAGGTGTGTTTGCTGAAGGCAGCAGATGGAAGGGTCCATTTTTCTGATCCACCCTGCAAATCTGTGTCTTTTTATAGGGGAGTTAAGTCCATTTATATTCAGAGATATAACTGTGAGGTTTGCTAAAGCCCTGCCATGTTGAAGGATTAATGGGGGGTTGTTGTCTGTGCTGCTGTTATTAGCACACTGACTGTGATTGTCGTGCCTGATCTCTGGTACTCTTCTGAGCTAGATTTCTTGTTTCTTCTGTGTGGGATATCTCCTGTAGAAACTTCTGTAATTTTGGCTTTGTGTTCAAATAGTCGTACAGCTGGTTCACTTCCTGGAACACTTTCAATTCTCCATCTATTATGAGGGATAGCTTTGCTGGGTACAGTAGTCTAGGTTGAAAGCCATACTTCTTTAGGCCCTGAAAAGCATTATTCCAAACCCTTCTGGTTTTCATGGTTTCTAATGAGAAGTCTGAGGTAAGTCTGATGGATTTTCCTTTATAGGTTATGGTTTTCTTTTCTCTTGCAGCTTTGAGTATTTTCTCTTTACTTTCTATGTTAGGCATATTGATTAAAATGTGTCTTGGAGAATTCCTCGTCATGTCCTGTCTGTTTGGAGTCCTCTGGGCCCCTTGAATGTTGAGTGGGTAAACCATGAAAGGAGCACTTGTGCAATGGAGGCGTCAAAGCCTGGGGGAGGCAATCAACAGCTGACAATTCGGCCAAGAAATCCACTCAGTGATGGGGAGTCCGCGACTAGAACTGGGATTTCAGGGTAAATTACATAGGGAACCAATTATCTTAGGACAGCGAAGAGAAATTCACTTTACAAGTGATTTACAAAAAGCTACCAACAATAGAATCTAGCCAACTCAGGAAAGCGTATCTCAATTAACCTATACTGATCTAACTCTCTGATGGAGATTCTGTTTGTATTTTTCAGAAGGCACCGAGAGAGCTGTGGCTCTTCCAACCCTACCATTGAGCCACAGGCCGATAGCTGTCTTCCTGGCAAGAGAAGCTCCACCCCAGACCTATCGTGGAGGATCCAAATGGAACCCCGCAGGCAGTGATGGGGCAAGAGACCTATAACCACAGCCAATTGATCAACCCAGGATGAACCAGCAAAACAGACACCAACGATTTTAAACACAACCTCAAACAGAAGCACAGAGGCCCCTAAGGCCTCAACAACAAAGCAGCCTTAATATTCACCCACCATGACTCCGGGAACTAAGCGGAAGAGGGGGCAGAAAGATTGTAAGAGACATGGTGTGGGAGAATATCCAGAGACATTGCCCACCTCAGTAACAACATACAAAGGGGGGTGGTACCGGGTTGACTCCTAGGCTATTCACAACTCCCTACCCCATGGATGGATCCAGACTGCCCACGGAGGAGGATATCCTACTGACTGGGGACAGGGAAGAGGGAAATAGAGGAACTGGAGACCATCAACATATTATTCCCTTATTAAGTGTATCTAATTATGGATGATAAAAAAATAAAGAAAAAACCTTTCTTGTTAACAAGTGGGACACACAGACTCTTAAGCTTACACAGGGTCAGAACCATCAATATCATGGTTTTCCATTTCCATTGCTTGTCCTACTGGAAGGTCTTCAGGGACAGTAACAAGTATGAACACTCATTGACTATGATAACAATGCCTTCTTCTGGAATGCTTCCTAAAAAGCCTGAGAGTTTTATAAAAAAAAATTTCCTTTTTTTTTAAAACATAAATCAGTAATGTGGTCACTTGTTAAAAAATACTATGTAGTATACATATATGCTATAGCTTTGTCATAGCACAGATCTGTTTACAACAGCAGCACCAACACTTAAGATACATGGCTAGAGATTACTAGGCAAGTATTTTTTAGCTCCTTATAATTTTGTGGAATCACCACTAAACATTTGGCCCATGGCTAACCCTAATGTTCTTGTTGTATGAGTGTACTGTTATCTACATTTATATGGTATATTTAATATCATCAAGAAAACTAATTTTCCTCAGTCATCTGATTCAATTCTTTACCTATGCTTACTCTTAAAAATAAGATGGAGCCAGGCATGGTAGTTCATGACTTTAATCCCAGCACTGAGGCAGAGGTAGGAAGACTGCCTTGAATTTGAAGCCACCCTGAGACTACAAAGTGAATTTCAGGTCAGCCTGAGGTAGAGCAAAACCCAACTTCAAACCGCACCCCCCAACACACAAAAAAGGTGAGGGCTGGAGAAATGACTCAGCAGTTAAAGCCTGCAAACCCTAACAACCCAGGATTAGATTCCCCAGTACCCACATAAAGCCGGATGTACAAAGTGGTGCATGTATCTGGAGTTCATTTGTAACGGCTAGAGGCAAATGCACCCATCCTCCCTTTCTCCTTACAAATAAATAAAAATAAATAAGATGGGGGAAAGTCAGGTGTGGTGATGTAAACCTTTAATCCCAGCACTCAGGAGGCATGGGTAGAAGGATTGCTGTGAGTTTGAGGTGAGCCTGAGATAGAGTTCCAGGTCAGCCTGGGATACAGTAAGACCCTACCTTGAAAAAAAAAATTAAATTCTGGAGGCAAAGGGACTTGGAACTCTGTCTTAGCCATTTAAAATGTTCAATACAACAATTCAAAAATTGCTTCATTTTATAAAATATGGATTCAGATGACAAAAACAATTCATATCCAGATAAGTCACTATAAATGCCTTATATACAAATACACAATGCTCATTTTAATAGAAAAAGTTTCTAATAATCATTATAAGCAATGTGTTACTTTTCTGGGAACTATACACTTTTAAACTATATACTTTTCTAGGTCACTGAAACAAATCACAAGCTTTAGCTTGAATCTAGAATGTCCCCAAAGGTCTATGTATCAAAAGACTTGGTCCCCAGCCCAGGGAACTTTGAATCTGTAATGGGTGAAACCCAGAAGTTATTTCATTAGAGGTGTTCCCTTGAAGAGTATATGGGGATTGTTGCAACTCTTCTTTTTCTGTGCTTCCTAGTTTCTATCAAGTGTGCAGATTACCTCCATGATATGCTGCCTTGTTACAGGCCCCAAAGCAACTGACCGAGGACTAAAACCTACAAAACTGTGAATCAAAATAAACCTTATTTTAAAAAAAATAAATATATAAATATACATTTTTAGCCAGGTATGGTGGTGCATACCTTTAATCCCAGCACTCCTAAGGCAGAGGTAGGAGGATTGCTGTGAGTTTGAGACCACCTTGATACGACACAGTGAATTCCAGGTCAGCTTGGGCTAGAGATCCTACCTCAAAAAACAAAAACACAACTATAATGTTTTATTAGAGAGTGAGTATAGGTGGGCCAGGGCCTCCTGCTGCTGCAAACGAAATCAAGATACATGTGCCACTTTGTGCATCTGGCTTTATATGGGTACTGGGAAATTGAACCCAGGCTGTCAGACTTTCCAAGCAAGTGCCTTTAACTACTGAACCATCTCTCCAGCTGCTCTTTTAAAAAATTAATTAAAAATATTTTATGTCCTTAGTTTTGGCTGACCCCTAAGTTCCCTGGCTCCCCATCCCTGTTTATGCTCTCTTATCTTGAATATTTCCCCTTTGACTTTCATATCACTTATATTTTATTACCTTCCCTCTCCTTTGAAGTCTCTTTTTCAACCTTCAGGGGTCCCTTTCTAGTTTTCTGGCATCTATACTCACTTCCGCATAAACACACATATAAAGATTCTAAGCTAGAAAATATCCACATATAAGAGACCATGTGGGTTTTTGTGGTCTTTCTGTGCATGAGTAACCTCACTTAATTTTTTTTTCAGTTCCATTCACTTTCCTAAAATTATTATAATTTCATTTTTCTTTATGGCTGAGTAAAATTCCATTGTATTTATGTACCACGTTTTCATTACACATTCATTCATTGATGGGCCTATGAACTGATCCCATTTCCTTATCATTGTTAAGAGAGCAGCAATAAATATGGATGAGCAAGTATCTCCATAGTAATGTAAGAATCCTTTATACCTTCCTCTTCAAGTCACTGCAGGTATTTTGCTATAGTAACATAAAACTAACATATTTAGTGGGTTCCATCCTCAAGATTCTCAGCCAGTTTTTAAAACTTATTTATTTGCAAGCAGAGAGAGATAAAGGGAGTGGACATGCCAGGGCTTAGTGCCACTATAAATGAACTCTAGACACACATGCTACTTTGTGCATCTGGCTTTATGTGAGTATGGAGGAATTGAACCCAGACCATCAGGCTTTCCAAACAAGTGCCTTTAACTCACTGAGCCATCTCCCCAGCCCATTAAAAAAAATTATCTTTTTGGCTATTCATATACTTAATGAGGGAATAATATATGCTCATTTCAGACATGTTATGCTTGTCAAACTGCTTTCTAAATACTTACATTCATGCCCACAGATTAGTGATGCTATCTGCTTTGGCCAGTAAACTTTTGAGCAGTGGGCAGCAGCTACTGCAAAAACTCATGCCTTTTCAAAGCGTTGAGAATAAATATGATGCTCAGCCCTAAATGGGACTCACCCTCTCCAAGGCTCAGAACATATTACAGAAAAGGGGGTGGAAAGAATTTGAGCCAGAGAGGCTGGGCTAGGGTGAGATCCCCTGCCTTAAATTTTTTTTACAATCATGTGATTTCACTAATATTTACAAAATGAAAACATAAAAGTAGGGGAGAGAAAAGACTATTACATAGGTTTAAGGCATAAACTTCAAATGAATTGTGCAAGCCAAGTTTGAATCTTGGTTCTCAAAAGTATAGAATACTTTGAGAAAATGAAAGTAGTTTTCTTAGTTGTGTGACTAGCAAGATTTTTTAAAAAATATTTTTATCTGCAAGAAGACAGAGAGAAGGGGGGAGAGAATGGGTACCCCCAGGACCTCTAGCCACTGCAAATGAACTCCAGACAAATGTACCACTTTGTGTGTCTGACTTTACGTGGAGACTGGAAGATTGAACTCAGGTAGTTAAACTTTCCAGGAAAGAACCTTAACTGCTGAGCCATCTCTACAGCCAAGGAAGATATTTTTTAAGTTCCCTAGTAAGAGAACTTATGCTTAAAAGTAAAATATGTATACACATAATGCTGAATATGAATATTAGATATCCAAGAGTTCACTAATGACTACTGTATTTGAAAGTTTCCACAATAAAGTTTAATAAGTATAAGTAGTAATATTACACAAAGCCATGTGAAGCAGAAAGTATTACAAAGAATATATGAAGGAAGTATTTAAGCTAGTTTTGAAGAGTAGGCAGTTTGGACATAATCAAAAAAAATTTATAGCAGTTTATAGAGATGACTTTCCTCATGGTTAACTGGATCAGGATCTAGGCTATTATTTTACTTACTATTCAACCTTTGATCATTGCTTTGACATGAAATTATGATTTTTTAAATTTAGGAACATCATTGGATGATTAAAAAGTAGGAGGTTAGTCCTTATTAAAGTTAGTATCATTGATATGGTTCTATCTCTGAAGGAGGGTTCTTCTCCCCACCACTTCCTTCTATGTTCTCCTTGGCTTCCTGGCTGCCAAGTTCAACAGCTCTGTACCATGCCCTTCCACATGATGTACTACCTCATCACAGGTCCAGCAACACAGAACCAGCACATCATTGTCTGAAACCTCCTAAATCTGTGAGCCTAAATCTTTCCTCCTTTAAATTGTTTCTCTTGGATATATATATATCACTGCTCTGGAAAGCATTATTTGACTCTCTAGAAGACATGAAACATAACAAAACTTTAACTTTTAAATTTTATAGTTATTTTTCTCCTAGAATATTCCCATACACGTGTTTTAGAAAAGAACATTTAAAATATATTCATGTTAAAATCACTAAACATATTTAGTCATTATAGTCATATCAAAATCGTATTTAACAATATGCTATATCTAATAACTAAATTTAAGTTCATCTCAATGGAATACATGTTTACCATGTGAGCAAGACTAGATTTTTCCCAAGATAAATATATCCAAACACCAACTCTATATCATGACTTGTAAAGAAATGACAGTAAATCTTTTTAATAAACTTACAAAAACATTCTCATTTTAGCTGTATTTGTAACCTTCCAATAGTTTTAAAGGCACTATAAAAGAATTAACATATATACTAGGTACTTAACAGTAAGTATCACTAACCATACTTTTATGACAATTCAGGATTTAGATCTAAATATTCTTTCTTAATCTACTTTAGAGGAATAGTACATTTAAATTAGTTCTCACCATCCGTTTTGCTAAATTCCATAAAAATTTTAAAAAAGAAATCAAACATGTCACATATGTAAATTCAATTTGTAATTGACAGAATGCTACCACAAATGTGATTTTCATACACTTTTAACTTCCAACATATTTAGCATTTTTCTTCCCTATATAATATATTCTTTGAAGATAGGTCAGAGAAAGAAGAGGTTAACTGTTTATGTTTGTTTGCAAGCAGAAAGACAGAATGGGTGCACCAGGGCCTCCAGCTGCTGCAAACAAACTCCAATTGTACTTTGTGCATCTGGCTTTACCTTGGCACTGGAGAATCAAACTCAGGTGGTTAGCCTATGCAGCCCAGTACCTCAACTCTCTAGCTCCTCCTATCTCTCCTACTTTTTACTTTTTAAAGTCATTTGGGGCTGGAGAGAGAGACCATTTATCATGCAAGCACATGGGGCCTAAAACCAGCTGTGTTCAATGCCACAGCAATTATTTAAAAAGCTAGGTGTGGCCATGCATGCCTTTAACCCTGGTCCTGTGGGGCGCAGAGACTGAAGAATCAATGCAGCTGGTGAAAATAAATGGTAGCTACAGGTTCAAAGAGACTCTGTCTCAAAGGAAAAACACCCAGATGACATACAAGTTCCTCCTCTGGCTCTACCCACACATCTCCACACAGGTAGATACACGACAAACTATACCACACACACGCAAACAAAGTATTATTCCTTCCAACAAGAGTATCAATCTAAATTCAGATATTACCAACAAAGGCCAAAATATCTCAGTTCTAATGCTGTTTCACTAACAGCAATGCACATGCAAGCAGATTTTAGGATTAATCACTAAAACGTGTTCTTTGGTGTTCAGATTTAATTAACTGGAGTAAAATATATCACAACAAAATATGAGATGGATCCACCAACCTTTCTTAGTACACAAAGTGAGATGTGTTAACTGATTCTCAGAAAACAAAATGCAGACATTTTGGAAACTCTTCATGTGGCCCTCAAGGATACAAGTATACCAGTTTTAAAAATCACTACTTCTCTGGGGCTGGAGCAGTTGCCTCCAGTGCCCAAGGCCCCGGGTTCAATTCCCCAGTACCCACATGGGCCAGACCCACAAGGTGGTGGCCCTGGTGTGTGTTCTCTCTCTCTTCTCTCCCTTCTCTCTCCCCTCTCTCTGTATCTCTGCTTGAAAATGAATAAATAAAATATAAAAAAGATGTTATTAAAAAAAAAATCACTACTTCTCACATCCTCATAGTATATCCAAATCTGTGTAGGCAGCCTTTAAAAGCCAGACACTTATATCCCATCTACCCAGGCTGATTTGAGTTAATCTGGGTAGGTGTTAATCTGGGTAGGTGTTACTGGAGTTCTTAGGGTCAGAGCCTGGGCCATGGCAGCCCTAACATGCTAGGCTGGGTCAACGTCCTTAGTAGGTCAACAACAGACTATAGTGAAAAGCAGAAAAAAGGAGATTCATTCAATGTGGCCACACTGAAAAGAACAAAGAGGTACAGTGACCCCCTCCATCTTCAGGGTCCTGTCAAGAGGCTTAGGTCTAAATAGAGGACAAGAGGTATATCTCACTAAGCAGTACTGCTCAAGTTGTGATTCCACTCATCACTGTTGTCTTGGCTCTAATCTCTCTCGCAAGGTGGCCTGAGAAGTTGTCAGAACTGTATACACTCTCCCTCTCTGGCTAGCAACAGAGCCCCCGTTTTCTCCTTCAGCCAGCATGATGAAGAACTCCTTGGGAAATTCCAATTTCTTTGAAGTCCATTGTCTCAATAGTCTATCAGCCAAATGTCTCTTTAGAATGCCTTCTTCATTTCTACTAAGAAACCAAAATCAAAAGATCTAGAATATATGAATACATGACACTGCGTATTAATTACCTACAATGAGTGAATTTTTTGTGTTTTTAAAAAAAATCAATACAAGATCCTCTCACCTAAGTTTTTCTTTCTTTTTTTGGTTTTTCGAGGTAGGGTCTCGCTCTTGTCCAGGCTGACCTGGAATTCACTATGTAGTCTTAGGGTGGCCTTGAACTAACTCATGGTGATCCTCCTACCTCTGCCTTCCAGAGTGCTGGGATTAAAGGCGCCACCACGCCTAGCCTTCACCTAAATTTTTCTTCTGGGGCTTCACCTCACAAACAGCCTAACAATTAACTGTATAAGGGTATTTGCTCAATACTGCTTATACAGTGACTCAAAAACAGAAACTGAACCCAAGCTCATACAGAAAAATGGTTTAGTAACAAAAAGTCATGCTATAAAAATTAAAGTTATATATGCTAACATCCTTAACATCAACAAAAATACCAAGCTAACTAATATACAATGATGTCATTTTGTTCAAAGAAGTAGAGCAATATATGACTAAATACATTTGTGTCTAGTATGAAAAAATAAAGGCACGTTGCCTTTTCCTTTGTTTCTGTCTTCTACAACTTATTAAAGCAAGCAAATCCCCCCTTTTTTTGAAAAATATTTTTATTTGCAAGCAGAAAGGGAAAGAGACAGAGAATGGGTGTGCCAGGGTCTCCAGCTACTACAAACTCCAGATGCATGCACCTCCCTGTGCATCTGGCTTTATGTGGGTACTGGAAAACTGAACCCAAGCCAGCAGGCTTTGCAAGCAAGTGCCTTTAATCACTAAGCTACCTTGCCAGCCCTAAATTCATCATTTTAAAAGTCCTACACATATTTACTTAAACCATGAATTGGTGATCATTTAATTTCCTATTGTGAGATTAATAAACTAATATTCTAAAGATACTTAAGTTTAGGCAAGGTGTTGTGGCACACATCACCTTTAGTCCCAGCACTTGGGAGGCAGAGGCAGGAGGATAACTCTGAGTTTGAGGCAGCCTGAGACTACATAGTGAATTCCAGGTCTGCCTGGGCTAAAGAAAGACCCTCCTTGAAAAACAAAACAAAAGATACTTAAGTTTTTAAAAAATGGTAAACTCATTTGTAAGAAAAAAACAAACAAACATGGTGGCACACATCTGTAATATCAGCAACTGGGAGGTATAGGCTTGAGGATAGGAAGTTCATGAGATCCTTTCTCCAAAAGACCGGAAAGGGAAGGGTACAATACAGCTCACTTACCTTTAACTTCTGAATAAAACCAATGTATCTCAGTTAAGATTATCTCACTGATCCCCAGTCTTTCAGAAATAGTGCCTAAAACCAAGGATTTTAAAATCTTTAAGATCTGACATGTACATCACTACACTAGAAACCACCCAAGATCTATCCTCAAGCCAGGCTCCATATATATTGATGGGAGAAGGGGAAACAAGTAAGAGGGGAGAAAAACAAGTAGACAGCAATGTCTAAAGAGGGAAACCAAGCAAACCTGTGTTAGTTTCAAGGACTAAGTCTAGGGTAGGAAAACATTCTTTAGCACAATTTAAATGAAACTTTCTCCAGAGATAGATGATTCAGCATTAAAGGTGCTTGCTTGCAAAGTCTACTGACACAGGTTCCATTCACCAGTACTCACCAACAGCCAAATACACCAAGTGCAACATGTGTTTGGTTCATATGAAGTGACAAGAGGCCTGTGCATGCCCATGCTCACTCATTCTTTCTCTCAAATAAATACATACATACATATTTTAAAAAACTCACTCTATAGTCACTTAAAAAGAAAGTTTTAGACATCTTAGAGGAGATACAAAATTATGAAAAAGAACTTAAGAAAACAACAAGGCTAAGCATGGTGGCATAGCACTTGGGAGGCCAGGGTAAGAAGATCACCATGAGTTTGAGGCCAGCCTGAGACTCCACAGTGAATTCCAGGTCAGCCTGGCCAAATTGAGACCCTACCTTGAAAAACAAAACAACAACAACAAAACCTAGCAAAAATTAAGCTGAATAATAAAACTAGTTTTAAAAAACGAAACAAAAAAATCCTCTAAGTTACTAACTTTTGCTGACCTAAAAAAGGGGGGGGGGGAACGGGAACCACACAGTAGGGTAGAAATAATCCTCACTGTCCATAAAAAAAAAAAAAAAAATCATACCTATTCCCTAGAGGCAACATTATTTCTATCATTACAGTTTAAAAGTAATTTCTTTTTAAAATGTTTTTAAATTTTTATTTTCATGTGTGTGCTTACACCTCATTTTGTAGCCAGCTTCCGTGGGTGGCTTGGGCAATGAGCTCAGGACAGCAAGCTTTGCAAGCAAGCACCTTTAACTGATGAGTCATCTTCCCAGCCCCCCAAATAATTTGTGAGTGTATCAAAGAAGGGACAAAATTGTAACAAGAAGTATAGTCAATAATATTCTAGGACCCATACATCCCGGTTTCATCAGTCCCTTAAGGAAAGGCTATATACCTAAATCCTAACATAATCTAGGGAAAGCAATTTCATTAATAACCATGTAAGAAAGAGTTTCAGGACAATGCAATCTAAATCTCACTAAATGATAATCCTGGATTCCCCAAATCTGTAAGAATGTCCATATCAGAGGAATCTCTTTATTCTGGGACATCCTATTACTCCAGTCCTCTCTTTTGCCAACTCTCCTTCATAAGAGTCACTACACATATAATCCTTTATCTCAGCTATTTTCTCCTCATCTTTTAAAATTCATTTTATGCCACTTGTGGGAAGCTTTTCCTGACCCCTGCATTCTCTACCGAGGAGGAGTCCATTGCACTTTTGTGGCACCACCTCCATGACAGTATACTATACTAAAATCACAAGTTGAATCCTCTTCCTCTACATTAGAAATTCCTTTAAAAACAAGAACCAGCTATTACTAACATCTAAGAGTTTAGTACATGATAGGCCTGCAACCCTCAAAAGAGAATGGCTTTTGATAACATAACCTGAAGAAAATACAAAATATTCAGATTACAAATATGCTATTTTTCAAACAATATAAATACTTTCTCAACAAGAATTCTAATAAAAATTGGCCATTTAACTTTAGCAAGAGCCTACATACTCCTAGTTTTTCTGGTAGAGGAGCCACAAAATTCAGAAAGTAAATGAAGCACCTAAGATTCTTCATTTACTAAAAATCAATCTATGCTTCACTTAAAAAGGTCCAAGTGGGCTAGTGAGACGCTCAGTTGATAAAGTGGTTGCTGCTGGAGTACTTGTGCTTGATCCCAGACCCCATATAAAAGGCTGAAAGTCACGGTGGGCTTGTTATCCCAGCATGCTGACACTGATGTAAGATGGGAGGAGAAAGAGACAAAAGCTCAAGGAAAGCCCAGAAAAGAACAGAAAAACAAGAATCCAGAGTAAAAAACCATGCATCAAATAAAATAGGAGAGGACCAACTTAAAAGTTGTCCTCAGATTTGCACACACAAAGTACATGCAACACAAAAGAAATAGTATGTTTTTTTTAAAAAAAAAAAGTCCATACATGTAATCCAGCACTTGGAAAGTGGAAGCAGAATTGGAAAAGGAGTTTCAGGTTAAACAAGGGTACATAAAACTTAATCTCCCCTCACCAAAAAAAACAAAAACTTCAGGTAAAACCTAAAACGATCATTCTTCTCTCAGCTTCAAAGTTCTATATTGAACTGTGGGTAAAGATTCTTCAATTTTTTTTTTTTTTGGGGGGGGTTTCGAGGTAGGGTCTCGCTCTAGCCCAGGCTGACCTGGAATTCACTCTGTAGTCTCAGGGTAGCCTTGAACTCAGAGCAATCCTCCTACCTCTGCCTCCCGAGTGCTGGGATTAAAGACGTGCACCACCACACCTGGCTAGATTCTTCAATTTTTATGAGAAAAACATAAATGTCTTACACTAAGTCACAGAGAACTGATAAAATATTACAGATGTTCAAGTAGCTCCTATCTGTAATATTCTGATAGTTAATAAAACTCAAACAATTCTATCCATATTTTTTTCTGCCTACAATTTAACTGCCTGGTACAGGCATACTTAGGTCAACACTGCCTTTACAACTCACTTTTCTCTTTTTTGGGGGGATGGGGTGGGGAGGGGTTTTCACTCGCCCAGGCTGACCTTGAACTCACTCTGTAATCCCAGACTACCCTTGAACTCAGTGATTTCCTACCTCTGCCTCCCAAGGGCTGGGATTAAAAACATGCACCGCCACACCTGGCTACAACTCACCTTTAATGTCTCAAAACTATCTCTCATTATTTTCTAATAACCAGAAATAGCGCTTAAGACCAGGGATTACCACTTTCTTTTTTTTTAAGTTGTACTTTCTTTTTTTAAAAAATATTTTATTTATTCATTTTCAAGCAGAGAGAGAGAGAGAGAGAGAGAGAGAGAGAGAGAGAGAGAGAGAGAGAGAGAGAGAAAGCGAGCACCAGGGCCACCACTTTGTGGGGCTGGCTTATGTGGGTCCTGGGGAATTGAACTCGGGGCCTTGGGCACTGGAGGCAGGGGCCTTAACCGCTGAGCCATCTCTCCAGCCCAGGGATTACTATTTTCAAGATAGAGAACTACTCGACATATCTACTACTACACTGATAGGTAACTAGTACTTTATTTCCAGGGCTGGAAGTATGTAAATAATACTTTCCTACTTCCCTCACCCTGCACCACACTGTAAAATGTTGGTAATTAGTTCAGGTTATAATCCTACTCTAGGCAGTGAATAGATGTAGTGTCAGTGCATGATCAAGGATTCCAAATCTCTTCTAGGAAACAACTTTTTAGTGTAGTCCAAGCATATAATCTGCCAGAAAGTGGGTGATAATGTTCTTTGCTTTTTCCTGTCCCTCTTGCAATCAACTAAACATTCTGACACTTTACCCTTCTTTCACTTTTCAAGCTACTTCCCTGTTTTTATACTTGGCAGCTACAGTAAACTGCACATAAGGTGTGCACATTTGGATGTTTTTCAGTTCTCAATTCTTTTATCTCTCCACAAGAGAACAAAAGGTAGGAGAAAATCAGACATGTAACTTGAAAATGGGTAGTGCTTTAATAGCTAAAATGTTGTAGAATGGAACAAACTAAAGAAACTGTCCTTTTGTCATATGCTTGAATAACCAGTCATTTAAAGCAAGCCCACTAAGGAGGACCCCAGCTGGTTGGGGACAGGAGGAGGAAATGGGGGTACTATCATAAGACTTGCTCATGTAATATATTGAATGATGACAATAAATATGAAAAAATAAAAATGAAAAATAAAAATCCTTTAAACAATTTTAAATTTAAAGAAAGGAGCCAGGCAAGGGTCAAACAAAACTCTTCATTAAAAAAAAGATAGAGAGAGACAAATATGTCTACAATTTTATTAAAAATTAAAATGACTCTGGAAAGTATTACTTGTTAACCATGTACCTCTTTATTTTTATTAGTGGTCCCAGCACTCAGGAGGCAGAGGCAGGAGGATCACCGTGAGTTCAAGGCCAGCCTCAGACTACACAGTAAATTCCAGGTTGGCCTGGGCTAGAGTGAGACCCTACCTCAAAAAACCTAAATAAAATAAATGGATAAATAAATCAGGGGCTTGAGAGATGGCTTGTGGGCTAAAAGCATTTGCTTGCAAAGTTTACCCTCCCAGGATCAATTCCCCAGCACCATGTAAAGACACACCCAAAAAGTAGTGTGTTCATTTGTTAGCAAGAGACCCTAAAGTGCCCCTATGTACACAAATGCACACATGTGCATGTGTACAAGCAAATAATTAAAAAGAAAAATAAGAAATTCAGTGGCTAGAGATGTAGCTCTGCTGGTAGTGTTTGCCTAGCATGTACAAAGTCCTTGGTTCCATCCTCAGCACAAAAACAAGTGATGGTGATGGTACTTGCCTGTACTCAGGTGGAAGCAGGAGAATCAAAAGCTCAAGGTCATCCTTAGTAGTATAGTGACACTGAAGGTCAGCCTGGGTTAGAGACCCTGTCTCAAAATAAAAAACAAAATTTAATATTTTTAGTTATTGGAAGAAAAATTTTCTTTGTCCCTAAATACTGAGAAGACTATATCATTAAACTACAAGGTAGTAATTCTATAATGCTTCCCTGTAAATTCACATTTCAACCACAAAAGTAGTAAATTTTAAATGCAAACTGACTTGCTTATAGTATATCAACATAAAAATCACTACTAAAACATCTGTCTTTTAATTAATAGGGTTTACAGAAACCTTTTCTACCATACCAAAATTCAGAGCATACTGAGATGGCATAGATTGGTAATTCAAGCTCTCCTTTTCCATTAGATAAAGCTACACTGAAAGGTACAATTTAGGCCTAGGCCAAGAGGGCTTGCTCCCTAATACCACAGCTTGTCATTAAAGCTAATCCAGTCACAGGTATCATTGTGGTACAGGCAGGCAATCCGTGTATCCTCCGGAGGTCTCATGTACAACAAATTGTTTTCTGCAGGGGGCTGACAGTCTCTGGCAGAAAAGGGCTCAGCATTTTTATCAGTTCCTTCTTATAAATTCACCAAATGGAAGAACAAGGAGGAAGGACAACAGGTGCAAGTAAAAAATCTGTTTAATATGCCAAAAACCAATTTACCCAGCTAAAAGGGAAATTTTTATCTTAACATGTTGGTAAAATAGCCCAAGGCTATACATGCAAGTCAGACAAAGCCAAGTGAGTCTGCAGTATTCAGATATTATTTTAAGTATTTAAGTTGTAAGGATGTAGAAAATGCAGACTACATTCTTAGCTTAAGAGACCCAATGAATTCTCTAATAAGGAAGTACTAAGATTCGCAGAGACATGAACCAGCCTCCATTTCAAATTGTGAAGATCATGTCAGTACATATTGAAAGGAGGCAGCGCTGAGTTAGTAGTTAGTGGTAGAACAATAATCACATCACATACACAAAGCCCCAGATTCCAACCCGGTATCGCCTCCACTCCCAAACAGCAATCTGGTCTGAGAGACTTGGTTTTGGATATCACACCTGGCCTAAATGTTTCTTGATTATTTCTGCTAACTTGGATAGGTACATACTCAAAGACAAATTATCTCTGAACAAGAGAAAGATTTATAAACAAGTACAAAAGGATTCAAAGAAATATTTAAGTACAAGCACTAATATGTTTTTTATGTGCTTGTAATGCCTAAGGAAACTGCAATGCCACTGAAGTGGCAGCTTTTTAAGATCAAGTTAAAGAATGGAGGATTCTTTAAAGTTACTTTAGCCAGGTGTGGTAGCACGTCTTTAGTCCTAGCTGTGAGGTTCAAGGCCACCCTGAGACTTCCAGGTCAGCCTGGGCTAGAGCAAGACCCTACCTCGAGAGGGGGTTAAAAAAGAGAGATGGAGGGATGGAGGAAGGAAGGGAAGAGAATTGAGAGAAAGCAGAAAAAAGTTACTTTAAAAAAATAAGATATTATTAAATATTGAAGCAGAGACTTGAGTTAGGTATCATGGTGGAGCCTTTAATCTAAGCACTCGGAGGCAGAGGCGGGAGGATCGCTGAGTTTGAGGCCACCCTGAGACTACATAGTGAATTCCAGGTCAGCCTGGGCTAGAGTAAGACCCTACCTCGAAGAGACTGTTGGGTTGGCTCACACCTAGAATCCCAGCACTGAGGAAGTTGAGGCAGGAGTGCCTCAAATTCCAGATCAGCCTGAGCTAGAGACTTTGCCTTCAACAAAACAACAGACATTCTGAAATCCACAAAAACTCTGGATTCAGAAAAATTAAGAAAATCATACTCAAACGAAACAGCTTTTTCTCGTCTGAAAAGGCTTACATTTGTCAATGGCAAGTCTAGCTCTAAGACACAAACAGCTACAAGTATACAGAGTAACAAAACACCTGGATACTGAAAGCAACTTCCTGAAATCAAACTTAAAATGTGAAGCTACTCTAACTTTTTCTTTGTACAGTGACCGCTCAAAAGCACGAGGCGGCCCTACAAAACCCGATTTCACGACCACCACCACGCATCTAAGGACGTTCTTGCAGTAGAGGGAATCGTCTAGAATGAACAGTTAAAGGACGCCTCGCCGGAGTTCTCAAGCCTCCAACAATACTTTTAAATCGTCCCGGGACACCGGATCTGGGCAGCGCATTCCCCCATCACCGAGAGAGAGCTCCCGCCTCTCCGGGCTTCTCGAGACGTCTTGTCATCTGTCTCGGGGACCCAAGATGTCGGCCCCGCGCCCCCCACCCCGGGCCCTAAACTTTCGGATGAGGAAAAGCGGGGTTTCCGCGGCTGGGCCCCCGGCGGACGGCCTATGAGGCTCACGTGCCCGAGCTCACCGCGCCGCTCCCGGCCCGCAGCGGGGCAGGTGGGCCGGAGCCGGGGCTCCGGGGGCTCGAGGACCCCGCGGCGCCCCCCCCCCTACGCGCAGGCGCAGACCCCCTCCCGGCGGGCGGGCGCCCCTCCCCCGGCATTGTGCGGGCCGGCGGGCGATGGCAGGCCGCACCGTGCGCCTCGGGCCCCGCCGCCCGCTGCCACACAAAGCCCCGAGCCCGCCCTGCGGCCCGGGGACGGGAGGGAGGGAACGAGAGAACGAGCGAGCGAGCGCGGGCGGACTTACGGGCTGCTGCGGCCGCGCTGCCTCAGCCGGGGACACCGACCGTTGGGCACCGGCGGCGGCGACGCTCTGGGCCGTCCTCCCCCTCCTCCGCCTCCGGTGGCGGCAATGTCTTCTTTCTCCTCCTACCTCCCTCCCCCCCACCCCGCCGCCTTCTTCTCCTCCCCCTCCTCCTCCTCCTCCTCCTCCGAACCACCGAGGTACCGACGGGGAGACACAGACACTCACAACAACATGGCTGCCGCCGCCGCCTCCCCTCCCTCCCTCCCCCCGCCCACCGGGCGGGCGCGCGCGCGGGGCACGCTGGGACGGAGGGGAGGGCTCCGCGCCCGCTCCCGCCGGGACTCTGCGCGTGCGCACGCCCTCACCTTGCGGCCTGGGCTCGGCTGGCTCCCGGCCAGCGCGGCGCTTCCTCCCGGGGAGCTCATTGTTCTCCCAGCGCTCGCCCGCGCGGGTGGGAAGGTGTGCATGCCTCCGGAAGCCGGACCTTCATCCAGGCCTTCTTGCACGTGGGATCTCCCTCCCCATCCGGATGCTCTTGATGCATTTGGGGGTGCAGAGTGGCCCTCCGCCATTGGACGGTCACTGTCTCAGAGACGCCGGAGCTCGGTGAATGTTTTAATTACGTGGTCCCAGGGCTTAGCCCGGGTAAGGACAAACTGACTCGGTTCTCTCGTGCTCTGGGTATCACGACCCCAAACCCGCCTTGGAAAGGGACGGCCTTTGTCCTGGCCTGGAATCTCTACTCCAGTATATTGGACTCAGTGAGTGGGACCGGGCACAGCTCTCGGGAGGCTCGAGCCTAGGTTTTTACAGCTGGTTCTGATGGTCTGTACTTCCTAAGCATCCAGTGCTGTCATTACCTACTACATGTCTTCCCTAGACAGCTGCGAGCTTATCATGCTATGGCCCCTGGCTCGAGTTTTCTTTATTACCAAAAACGACTGCATTGAGGTCTTTCTATCTTTGTCAGTGTTTTATTAGACTGGGTAGTTGATAAATTCACCCCGCAGTTATGGAGACTAGGAAGTCCAATACTGAGGTGTCACTGTCTGGCACACATCTTTAGCACTACATAATTACATGGTGGAAGGACAAAGGCCAAAGCAGCAGGAGGGGCTGAGCTAGCTTTTAGGATTACCCACTCTCAAGATAATGTAGCCCCTGGATAATGATATTAATTCATGGCAGCAGAGACCTTTGGCAGAATCTCACTTCTTATTCCTCCCTCCCTTCACTTCCCAACACAGTTGCATTTAGGATTAAGTTTGCAACACATGAACATTTGGAGACATCCAAGTCATGGCACCATCTAGTCTTGACCTCCTAACCAAATTTCAGGCTTCCAGGTTGCACTTGAACATTATCATCAACCATACATGTTGAGAATTGATGCCGTACCCAGCCCCTAGCTCAGTCCTTGCTTTGTCTCCACAATTAGCAATCTCCCCACCAATTCATTCCCAAATTACTCTTCTCCGCCATTTTGTTTCTCCCCCACACCCCACATAGGTAACTTGCCAAGCCTTGCAGATTTTAACTGCCTATTTCTGTAAAAATTTCCTTCTATCTCCTGACTAATACAAGTCTTAGGTCCCAAGTCTGGATTTCTGTAGCTGGCTCATTATCCGGCTTCCTGTCTCTGGTCTGACTACCTCCGATCAGTTCTGCTCACTGCCATCTGTATAATACATGGCACTGAGATTTCTCCATCAACCATCTCATGTTCCCATCAACAGCATTTCCCAGGTGTGCGCTGTTAGTGTTAATAATCACTAGTAGCCAACACTGCAGTCACAGGACATCAAAACACCATTCCCCAACTATGAAATCAAACAGCAGGGCAAGAAATACACAGCTTGTGCAATAATGGCACACAGCCTCTAAAGGCACCTGGTTGTTCTCTGATTGGACATGAGGCCCACCAGTGGGGGAGAACTCATATCTGGTATTGGAAACCAAGTCAGTATCCCATGGCCAGAAAACTCATAGACTCCAGAGAGAAGTTCTAGGAGCAAGAATAGACTTACACACCAAAAACTCTCAAGCAACTAAGCATATTCTTTTTGGCCCAAGCTGTTCTCACCCGTGGATAGAGACTCTTTTATTTTATAGATGGCAGAAAAAACTGAGGAGACCCAAGATCCATCAATATGACAAGGAAGGGTAGCCAACTGCCTGCCATAAGGTGTGCCACCTCTACCATACCTGCTGGGGCCCATGAGAAATTGCAGAGAAGTGGTGACTCAATTATTGCTACCACTGCCAGCCTGACAACCAGCTCCAGAACAGTGACAGACACTGTGGACAATCAAAACATCAAATCAGAAACTCAGAGGCTACAGAGAACTCAACACTAAACCAGACTATTAAAAGACTCAACAAGGCTCAGGAACCATTGCAGAAGAAGGGGCAAGAAGATTTTAAGAGCCACAGGGTGGGTAGAACTATCCTGAAGTACTCTCCCACTCCCTCCACAGAGACTGAATAAGACCTCAATTATTACAACAGTGAATGACAACAATCCCACTGAGGAGAGCCCTCAGGGAAAAAGGGTGGAGTGAGAGGGTATATAAGACTATACAGGGCTGGAGAGATGGCTCAGCGGTTAAGGCACTTGCCTCCAGTGCCTAAGGCCCCTGGTTCACTTCCCCAGGACCCACATAAGCCAGACCCACAAGTGATGGTGCATGCCTTTAATGCCAGCACATGGGAGGCAAAGGTAGGAGGATGACTGAGTTCAAGGCCACCCTAAGACTACATAGTAAATTCCAGGTAGCCTGGGATAGAGTGAGACCCTACCTCAACCCCCCCCCAAATAAAGTAGCCCACAGCCAGGCATGATGTCCCACATTTGTAATCCCAGCACAAGGTGGTATTTTGAAAAAGGTGGGAGAATTACTGTGGCTTTAAGGCCAGCCTGGGCTACAGAGTGAGTTCCAGATCAACTTGGGCTAGAGTGAGACCCTGCCTCAAACAACAACAACAACAAAAATAAATGAATCAAATTGGAGGCCAGCCTTGACTACATATGAAACTCAACAAACAAAAAACCTGTCCCCAGATCCAGCAAGCATGGCTATAGTTTCTTGAACCTGAGTTCTTCATGGCTGACTTCTCCCAGCATATAACTAGGGGACCTATTGAGAAGAACAGAGTTGAGAGACAAGAGTACTGACAGTGTTTCTCTTCCACTTGTTTCTCTGCCTGGCTGGAGTCTGAGATACACTCCTGGAAAATCTAAATTCTGGTTATTTTTTTTTGCTGAACTTGGATAAAGTGAGTTGCTGCTACAACAAAGTCCAAACCAAAACCCATATAAATGCCATAGTTATTGTCTATTTGGTGCTTGTAATATGCAAACACTTTTTCTGCATGGCCTCCAGTATCTCCACAAGCAAGACCAACTTTATGGGCACTTGAATATGCCATCACTTAGACGGGCTCCACAATTAGTTTATTGCTCTTGTCACCATCTAGAAGGTCTTCCTGGGTTTTGGAAAAGCAGCTACTCCTTTTCATTGTGTACTGATCTCCCCAAGTGTTATAGCCCGCCGCCTCATCTATGTTGTATCATCTCTATTTGAGGAAAGATTTCTTCACTGCACAAGACTGAGTCTTTAAAATCAATCTAAGCATTGTAAACACTCAAGTGAGAGATACGGTATGCAATGTTTCCCACCCAAATTGGATCCTAGAAGAGTTTTCTTTTTTAATGGAGAATTTTAGGGTTTTTTGTGTTCTTCAAGACAGAGTAAAGGAGTAAAGCACACTTCTTTAGTGATCTGTGTCAGATCTCCGCGCCGTGACTTCACGTAGTCGTCCATCTACATGCTCATTAAGCACTTCTGGTTATAATTGGCTTCTCTTCAGAGTTACCTACAAGGAAAGAATGTACTCCTCAGCTAATATAAATATCTTATGTGCTTGGCAGTTAAGACAGACAGTAATTGACACCTCTAATCACCTGGGAGCTTGTTAGAAATGCAGAACTTGGCCCTTGGCCAGACCTACTGCATCATCAAATCTGCACTTAACAAGATTCTCAGACAGTGCCCAATGCACAGTGATGGTGGAGAAGCATTGGAAAGCCCATCACTGGAGTTCCATCCTGCTCACTAGACACTGCTTCTGTAATGGGTGCACCTTACCTATTTTGAACTAGGAAGACCTTCTAGATGGTGACAAGAGCAATAAACTAATTGTGGAGCCCGTCTAAGTGATGGCATATTCAAATGCCCATAAAGTTTGCGAGAGACAAAGAGGTGCCAAGTCAGAGCATCTGGGAAGAAAGACAGCTGTCTGTCTTTCCTGGATATCAACAAGTACACATGTTGCCTCTGTATCTTTTGACAGCGGAAGGGCCGGGCTGCTGTTACCCATCCAGGGTTTGTTCTTCCTTCTTCCCTTCTTCCTTAGCAGCATCCTCCTTTGGGCTGGAGGAGAAACAGAATGGAGCATCCAGCCCCATGCCTTGCATTTTGGAAATGTGTCCACGTGACCTGTTGACTGGAGTGGTTCTTAGCCAGAGGTGCACATCAGACTCACCTGGGGAATGTTTAAGATGTACCCATTCCGTGGTCTCACCCCTGAGGTTTTGGTTTAATGGGTCTGGGCTAGAGCCTAGACATTGGTATTTTTTGAAAGCCCTTTGGTGGTTATAATGTGTATTTGTAATTGAGAAGCAGCAATTTAGCCAGATCATATCTTAGAACATAACTTTATCTTAGTATTCCCTATGCTAATGGGCCCTTCCCACTGGGACTGTGTATAAAACTTCTTGTAAACTCACTTTATAACATTGCTATCTTTATAAAAAATAATACAAGCCCTTTAAAAATTTTTCCAGAACTCAAAAAGGTTGCAATCATGCATGCTTTATTATCACAGAAATTGTAATACCTACATTTAGTGAGCACCATTGCTCACAAATACCAATAACAGGACAAACAAAGCAATGTAGGAATAGACTGACATGAAGTAAGCTCTTCCTGCACATACTATTTCCAAAATATAGTATTACACTTAATCTTACTTGATCTGAAGAAAAGAAAACTGTTCAGATGTATGTTATTTCATCACAGGAGAGATTGATTCATAAGAGGTTTCTCAAAAGTTAAACAAAATCTTAAAAATCATTAATAGGACAGAGAAAACTTTTCAAATGGCACGTTTCAGCATTGGTAGCACTGAATTCCCTGCTGGTCAGGTTGTTTTTACTTCTGCAGCATCACGCCTGAAGAGCATGCCTCAATGTCGTCATCTTCTGATACATTTCCTTCATGTTACACTATCCCACCGATATTTGAAAAATTAGCTTCTTTAGAATTTTAGGGAATTTTTAACCATATAATGTGTCAGGATATTATTTATAGCCTGTTTTAGGAGCTACAGTTATTAATTTATTATTTTTGTGGCAGGTTGCATGTAGTCCAGGCTGGCTTTGACCTTGCTATATAGTCAAGGCTGACCTCAAACTCCTTATCCTTCTGTCTCTACCTCCCAACTTCTAGGATTATAGGTATGTGCCACCATACCTGGAAGGAACTATAGTTATTTTTGGCATTTTTTAGTTGAGAATTTTAATACATGGGCACACTGTAATTTGACTGCAATCCCCTTCCATTACCTTCTTTTGTCTCCCCTCGCCCACACCTGTTTCACTGAACCCTCTCCTCTTTCCAGATAGTCCTTCCTCTGTTGTGATGTCTCGTTCTTCATGTCCTCCGCGATCCTCTGCGTCTAAATGCTGACGAGTTCAATATTGCTCTTATTCACCATAAGGCCATGAATGTCTGGAGGACAGTGTCCCCACCCTGGGTTCTTACGTGTCTTCCGTTCGGCAGTGTTCACTCAGCTTTGGTCAGGAGTCGCTGCCATCCACCCATGCTGGCAGTGACAGCCTCACTCTCTACTTAGTCTTACTTGAAACATCTTTGTCTTCTGCATAGGTGATCACCTTGATAATTGCCTGACTCTTCTGAATTTACTAGGATTAATCAAGCTTTTCTCCTTGTTATTAATTAAGTTGGTGAATTACCAGGGATTCATTGTCAAATCTCTTGGTGGTGCACATGGTTTGCAATTGCCATGGTGTTTTGCTTTTGATGTTCCTTTCATTCTGCAATTCATTTTTTTTCCTCTCGCCGTGAGGTTTTCTCTAGTCGTTGGTGCTGACTACCAGTTCTCAGCTCCACATATGCGCGGGTGAAGTCGGGATTCTGAAAACTGTATGAGCTAGCTTTATGAGCTGGCTATCTGTTCAGAGCCAGTGGGGGGAAAAGCAGGAGAAAGGCAAAACCTTGCGATTCTTCCTGTTTACATAGAACTTCTGTCAGAATGACCCCTCAAAAACACACCAGCCCGGCTGCTGTAGTTGGTTCCTGTTTTTCACTTCTTTGCACTCCTAGAACTAGTGCATAGTACTTCCTTAGAAGACAAAGCAATTTCTGGGCAGTACCCCTCCTTAGATGTTAGGCCAATAGCAGGGCTGCTTCTCCAAACACCTCAGCTATCAGCAACAACCAAGGTACCTCTTGCTTGGAATTGTATGGAATTTCTTCTCTAAATCCAGCTAATGTCCCACTCTTTCCTTTGTTTTACCTTTCTCCTTTATTTTCCCAGAGAAATCACTGCCTACTACAGTAAGTAACTCTGCATTACCTCACTGACCTTTTATGTTTTGTTGGTTCTTGAAAGTCCATGTAGCCAATTCCCTGTGTTCTGTCATTTAAAATAATTATTGTGTAGCTGGGCCTATAATCCCAGATATTAGAGGTTGAGACAGGAGGATCAATAGTTCAATGCCAGCCTGGATTATATAGTACAAGACCTTGCCCCTTGTTTTTAAAAATATCTTTATTTGCAAGTAGAGAGAGATAGAAGGGAGATAGACAGAGAGAATGGGCATGCCAGGGCCTCCAGCCATTGCAAATGAACTCTAGATGCATGCGGCAGTTTGCGCATCTGGCTTTACGTGGGTGCTAGGGAATCAAACTCTTGTAAGGCTTTGCAAGCAAGTGCCTTAACCTCTGAGGCACCTCTCCATACCTAAAAGGGATTTCTTTCTTTTTCTTAGGGGCTTGCTCTAGCCCAGGCTGACTTAGAATTCACTATGTAGTCTCAGGATGGCCTCGAACTCACAGCAATCCTTTTACCTCTGCCTCCCAAGTGCTGGGATTAAAGTAGTGCGCCACCACTCCTGGCTTCTATTTTTTTTTTTTAACTTTAAGTTCTAAGGATGCAGCTCAGTGGTAGAGTGATCCACTAGCATGTACAAGGCCCTGGGTTCCAGCACCAATATCACAAGAAAACAGAACAATGAAATAATCAGCATGGCTTCTGTTTGCTTGACTAGCCTTATGTGATACAGCATCTTTTAGAACTTATTATAATGAAGTTGTTATTATTATTATATTTTCCAAGGTAGAGCCTTGCTCTAGCCCAGGCTGACCTGAAATTCACTTTGTAGTCTCAGGCTAGCCTCAAACTCAGAGCAATCCTTCTACCTCTGCCTCCTGAGTGCTGGGATTAAAGGTGCATGCCACCATGCCCGTCTCTAGTTCATCTGTTTTTGAGCAGGGTCTTTTGTACCTAGGCTGACCTCAAACTCACTATGGAGCTGAGAATGGCCATGCACACTTGGTTCATGCAGTACTGGGATTGAACCTAGGGTCTTGGGTGTACTAGGGAAGCACTCTACGAACTGAGCTCTATCTCCAGCCCAGGTCCTTTCTTTAGATGGTTCTTTGTCATTTGTTTGATGACTGCCTCCCACTCTGCTATAGTATGGTTTTTTAATTTTAATTTTTGTCTTCTTGCCAGTCAAGGTCACCAGGGACAGATCTGGCACACTTTATTTTTCCTCTGAGCTAGTGTAAGTGAAATCTTTTTTTTTTTTTTTTTTTTTGGTTTTTCGAGGTAGGGTCTCACTCTAGCCCAGGCTGACCTGGAATTCACTATGGATTCTCAGGGTGGCCTCAAACTCATGGTGATCTTCCTACCTCTGCCTCCCAAGTGCTGGGACTAAAGGCATGCACCACCACGCCCGGCTAAGTGAAATCTTTTTGGCCGAAGCCAAAGGGGACATATGTCCACTGGAAAGAGACTTCACACAGTCCGATAAGTTGTCAGACCACCTTGCAGAAGATTCTGAAGCAGAGATATTAGTGAGTTGATGATGGACAGGACATACCTTGACCAAGACTGCTGAGTTATACATACTTCTTGCTCTCTTTTTCAACCTAAATCTTGTGTTAGTCAAGACCCTGAGGATAGACTTGGGAGTCAATGGACCTCTCTATTTGTTCCTCTTCCCAACATGGCCACATTGAATTAATCACCTTTCTATTCTTCACATGTACTTGTCTTTTTTAACAGGTATATTGAGGAAAGGTGGCTGAGCCTAGCATGGTAGTGCTGCCAGGGCCAGGCTTAAACTCTAAAACTGGTAAACAGAGCCACGTCTCTATTTCCTGAGGAAACCATGGTTGGGGAGAGAAAGAGCACACTAAGTTGAATTATTGCTGGACAACCTCAATTCTGCTCACTCAATAGAAATCCTCTAGAACATTCTTTGCCAAGACCCAGTTACCCAGTCACAAATCTCTTCCATCCCCATGAGCTTCGGTGTGTTCTTCCAACGAAGAGTAACATGGATGAGAGCTAGGCTGACATCTACATGACATCCGCTGTTTCCCATGGTAGGAACTTGCTATGTGAACTTGCTATGTCAGTACTCAAATAAAGCAAAGAGCTCTGAGCCTGTTGATGCATCCCTACAGTAACCTCCTTTTCCAAGACAGGAACTGTATATAATAGAGGAAAGGCTTAATTTATATCAGCTGCTCACTTCCACAGTATGAGAAATTTCTTAGTGCTCACAGCCTGGTGAGCTTCTCTCACACTGAATAATACTTTGCTTCTCAAGTGAAACATCCAGTCTCAATTGGAAGACTTCTCTAAAGTTTTATTTCTGATCTTGATGTCATTCCTGCAGTTTCTTTCTGTTATTCTGGCTGTATTCTAAGGACAAACATGATTCATGTGAGCTTGCTTGAATTCCACTCCTTTTTCAAAACCTTATACAAAGTATAGCCTTCTTTGTTAGCTAAATGTTGACTGCTTGTTGCTCTTCCACAATGTGCAAAAGAGATCTAGATCTCAGTGTTTGGGGTTTGGGAATGTCTGTTCTAGCTTAGCTGTCGTGGGTTTGAACAGAAGACTGGTGATGTTTTAATCTTGTGTTCTTAGTGACAGACATATTGAAGGAGAGGCCAAATAAATATGAGAGGGAGAGCCAGAAGAAATTTCCTAAATACAAGCATGCCTGGATAGGGTAAGGTTTTCCTAACTCCTTATGGTTTCTTAGAGGAAAATCCTAGCTATTCTTTACATCTAAGCATAGCTTTCCTTGATTTAAAATATGAGTGATCGATCTTAGACACAGGAAATTTATGACTTTACCCAATGTCCCTACCAAGGAACGAACAATACTTGACCAAGAGATATTACATTATCTTAGATGTATCCACTTCTGGCACTCCCGGAGCATTAACTGCATGCCATTCTGTTGATTCTCAGCGTGTAAAAGGTGAGTCAGGGAGTCATATTCTGCTTATAAATTAAGTAGCCAATGATGTCAGAGAAAATCAGGTATCTTTTACTTTGTACACTATGGGGAATGGATATTTTGAAAGTAGTCCGTGTTTTCATCTTTTGTCATTAAATCAGGGATGCATTCCTGCAGGAAACACACTACATACCAAGGATTGAAAACTTCCTGGCTGGGCATCAGGCTTGGCTTCAGTGCTCATGGCCTCCTGTGGGCTGTGTGTAAGAATGGCTCTTCTCAAAAGGCACCTTGCTCTATTTTCTGTTGCTATCATGAAATACTTGAAGCTGAGTAGTTTGTAAAGAGGGGGAATTCTTTTGTAAAACATAGCATTTTATTTATTTATTTGCAAGGAGGGTGGGAGAGGGAGAGAATGAGAATGGCATGCCAGGGCCTCTAGCCACTGCAGATGAACTCCAGATGCATGCACCGCCCTGCACATCTGGCTTTATGTGGGTACTGGGGAATGGAACCTGGGTCGTTAGATTTTGCAGATTAGTGCCTCAACCACTGAGCCATCTCTCCAGCCTCAAAGAAAGGGAATCCTTTAGCTCACTTTTGGAGGCTGAAAGTGAAAAACAGCACGGCCTCAGTGGTTAGTAGTGGAAGCCTTTCTGAGAGGTCACATGACAAGACAGGAAGCCAGAGACTGAAGGGGGTTATCTCACCCTTTCATAACATCTCACTCTCGTGGGAATTAACTCACTCTATGGAGACCTAACTACATCCATCCTTTCCAGTAAGTCCCACATCTTCACAGTCTGCCACCTCTTAACAGCACCACATTGAGGACCAAGCTTGCAACACATGACTCTAAAGAACACACTTTACCTAACCCATAGCAGAAGGAAGGGTTTATGAGATCCTCCCATTGCTGGAGCTCTTAGAGAAGATTGGTCCCAAGTGAAACACAGCATAGAGGGAAAATACAACTAGCCTATGATGTGACCCCAGATTATAAGTAGAGGGGTCCTTCAGCATTTTATAGAGATATTAGGAAGAGATGAATCCTTCTGAAACACAAGTACAGAAAAAGTATGACTATGGATTTAGACAGATAAATTGAAGCAGGAAGTGAATCTTCCAGATTAAACTCACCACGTTGGATGATCACGAACGAGGAGCTCAAAGAATCTTCAGACAAGAAACCTTAGAGAAAATGACCATACGCCTGGCCACACCTGTTGCAGAATTTCATTAGCTTCCAGGTGAAGACAATCTGGAGTCCAAGATCAAACCCTCCGTACAGTGCTTATAATGACCATCAACAATACACTGAGCTTATTCCTCAAACACAAAATTCCAAATGATGTCTCCAGCTTTTGCCGTGCATGATATTAGAGCTAAAACGATTGTTCTGAGTGATTCATGTCCACAGTCTTGTGTATACATAAGCCTAAACAAGGTGAGTAACTGCCTATAGGCTGCTATTTTAGCCAGAGTCATCCAGCACACTGTATGATACATGCATATCCAACACATCTGTAATGTCACCCATCACATATGCAGTGTGCTCATTTGCACTTACACCCGCATTCCCACTACCAGTGTCATGGTCCTCATTGTGCCCATCAGCATGACCTTTTGTGCATCTGGCTTTACCTGGATCCTGCAAAACCATGAGGCTGTGCCAGCTAGCACCTTTAACCACTAAGTCATCTGGTCAACCTAAAGCATGTCCTTTTGCAGGGCCACCAACTTTAGTGGACTATATCCATTCGTCCCAGCCCCTCATTGTGTCCTTTCCACAGTTTCTGATTTTCTCTTTTTCTTTTTTTTTTTTTCTTCTGAGAACAAGACTTCTGAGTTGAAAGCATGTCTTTCTGGTAGCTTTCTTCCTGTTTTCTCAGCTCTGAGTCATGGCTGGAGTCACCACTGACTTTTATTTTTCTCAATAGCCTTACATGCAATCCACCAGAAAACCTTGGCTCTGCCTTTGAAATGAATACAGTTCCATCCATTTCTCACTCACTCTACCCTGACCACCTCAATCAGCCACCATCACGCCAGAGCGGGATGCGTGCAAAGCCTCCTGCTTCCCTGCTTTTACTCTTGCTCAAGTCTTGTTTAGTTTGCACCCAGCCACTTTGTTTCTTTAATGTTGTTATTTTGATTTTGTTTTCTGGAGACAGAGTCTGGCCTCAACCTTGTTACATAGCTGAGGGTGATCTTAAACTCCTAACCCTCCTCCTTTCCAAGTGCTGGGATTATAGGCATGCAGCACCACACCTGTTTTTTTCTCATTCTTAGGTGGGTGAATTGGTTTATTTAATTTTCAGATATTTTTAAAAAGTATTTATTTGTATTAATTTGTATTTATTATATATAGAGAGGTCGAGCATTCCAGGGCCTCCTGCTACTGCAAACAAACTCCAGATGTATGCTTCACGTTGTGCATCTGGCTTTACGTGGGTATCAGACAATTAAACCTGGGCCAGCAGGCTTTGCAAGCATGTGCCTTTATCTGCTGAGCCATCTCTCTAGCCCTAGTTTTCATATTTTTAATCATCTCTTTTTAATATAAATTTTTCTTTGAAATGTTTCCTTTTATGAAAGATTTGCTTTAGCATTATTTTATGTATATCAACACAATAATTATGCATATTTGTTGGGGCACAGTGTGATATTATGATACATGCAAAAACATGCATGTATGTAATTAGAGTAATTAGTATATCTGTCACATCAAATATGTATCTGTTCTTTGTGGTAAGAACATCCAAAATCCTGCTAGATTTTATAATTTTTTTCCCAAGGTAGAGTCTCAGTCTAGTCCAAAACTGACCTGAAACTCATTCTAAAGTCCCAGGCTGGTCTTGAACTCATAGTGACCCTCCTACCTCAGCCTCCTTTATTCCTGTTGGGGTTAAAGGCGTGCATCAGCACACCCAGATTTTTTTTTCAATTTTTCTTTTTTTTCCAGTGTCCATAATGAGTTACATTATTTAATGGGCAAACAATGAGTTCTTATCCCCAGTTCCCCAATGCCCCTCTTCCCCATCCCAAACCAGCTGGATATTCTGTGGCAGTCTGGATCAGTCCTTGGGGCTGGGGACCATGGATAGCCTAGGAGTCATCAGGGTTCCGCCAGCCCTAGTGTGTTGTTACTGAGGGGGACCATGACTTGGGTATTCTCCCCACCAAGGCCCTCACAATCTTTCTGCCCCCTCTTCCACTCAGTTCCCTGAGTCGTGGTGGGTGAGTATTAAGGCTGCTTTATTGTTGAGATCTTAGGGGTCTTTGTACTTCTGCTTTAGGTTGTGTCAAAAATCATTGGTGTCTGTCTCACTGGCTTGTCCTGTGTTGACTGATTGGCTGTCACTATGGGTCACTTGTTTATTGTGGTAGTTTGAATAATGTCCCCCAAAAGAATTAAGGATTTATTAAAATTATTGTCTCCAGGCTTCTGGCTAGAGGAAGTACCACTTTGGCCTAGCCTCCTGGGGACTGACCCTTTCTAATTTGGATGTAAAATACTAAGGATAGATATGCAAAAGAAGAGCCGGAACCCTGACCTGGAGTTCTGCATTTTGTGAAACACAGTGTGTTACAGTGTGCTTGCTTGGTGCTGGTGCTGGGCTTCTGTTTCTGTCTCTGCTTGGATCTGTGAAAAGGGGCCAGCCTTTTTTCCCTTAACTTCTTACCCTGGATCTGCTCAATAAATATTTTCCTCCCATAATCGTGCGTGGTTTGGAGATTCATCCCAGCAGCGTGTGGCTGACTACGACATTTATCCCATCATTCTTTGAGGGTTCCATATCGATCCTTCATGGTATGTCTGGGATGGCTCATCTCTTGCCAGGATGTCAGCTATGGGCCTGCAGTTCATTGGTAGGGTTGGATGAGCCACAGCTCTCTCACTGCATTCTGAAAGATACAAACAGAATCTCCATCAGAGAGTGAGATCAGTATAGGTTAACTGAGATACACATTTCTGAATTAGCTAGATTCTATTTTTAGTAGCCTCTCCTTCAATTGCTGGCATAGTGCATCTCTCATTGGGGGCCCAAGAGTCCGACTCCCAGTGCATATCGTCCTAACTCCCCAGTTCCAGTTAAGGGTTCCCCCTCACTGAGTGGAATATTTGGCCGGATTTAAAAGCTGTTGATTGCCTCCCCCAGGCTTTGGCTCTGCCATTGCACAAGTGCTCTTTTCTTGGTTCGCTGCTCTCTCTCAGTAGGAAGTGTGGTCAGCCTACTCATGGCTGCAGACTGTGGTTCATACCAGTGGTCTCTGTTTACTCCAGCTGTCATTGACCAGCTTCCCCCTAACTTACATTTTTAAGAACTTTCTTCTGTACGTTAGTGCTTGGTGCACAAGCATAAGGACCTGAGTTTGGTTCCCTAACAGCCACATAAAATACCCAGAGTGGTGGTGTGTGCCTGTATTTCCAGTGCTGGTGAGGTGGAGACATACTAATAATCATAATTAATAATAATAAATAGCTTTTGTGGTTGTTATTGTTGTTTTGAGGTAGGGTCTCACTCTAGCCCAAGCTGACCTGGAATTCACCACATAGCCTCAGGGTGGCCTTGAACTCACAGCAATCCTCCTACCTCTGCCTCCAAGTGCTGGGATTAAAGGAGTGCGTCACCATGCTCGCTAACTTTTTAAAGCCCGTCTAGATTTTGAAATGCACAATAGATTATTGCAAATACAGTCACTCTTCTGTGCTATAGAAAACTAGAACTTTCTAACTGTAAGTTTGTAATCATTAACCAACCTGTCTCTGTACTGTCCTTTCCTCCCTAGCCTCTGGTAACTATTCTCTCCACTTTCGTGAAATACTTTTTTTTTTAGCTTCAGCATTTTAGTGAGAACATGCAGCATTTGTCTTCGTGTGTCTGGCTTACTTCTGGTGTGCTGTTTTGACAGAGTTGTCATTTCTTCACTCAGAACTCTTTAATGACTCTGTGTGTCACATACAAGAAGTCCAGATCTCTACCACTGCCTTCACGATGCGTCCCTGTCACCTTCTCAACTCCCTACATCTTTCATCCTCACTAAAGCCACACTAGTTGCACACTGGTCCTCTCACAAACCTTCAGGGTCCTTGTGCTGTTATTTCCTCTGCCTGCGCCGTGTCTCCAGATCCACATGGAGCTCACTCCTCAATTCTGCAGGGGTTCCTGGATCCCCTGAGTCTGGACCACCTTCTCCAGTTGGCCTTCCTCCACTTGCACATCCATATTCAGGATCTCCCCATCCACACTGTAAGCCCTCACTCTGGCAGGTCTTTCGTCTTAGCTCTAGTCACCACCCAAAACACAGACTTGTTTATTGTAGTGTCCTCATGCTAGAACGAAACACCATGAGAACAGAGGCTTCATTCCTTCCCTGATGCACTCCAGCTCCAGACAATGTTGGATGAGGGGGAAGGAGGGCTGGATGTCTGGGTCCGTGGGTTACTTAGGGGGTTGCAGCGCGCATCAACCCCCTGTTCACCCACGGGAACTGGGTGAGCAGAGGCTTGGAATAGCCGTGAGCCGGCGAGAGATGCGACTCTCGGGAGACTGCGGCAGTGGGCAGATCTCAAAACTTTATTCTCACATCTAACTTTATATACAATCTAGGGATGGGTAGCATT